>PVJH01013076.1:0-61832 GCA_004026705.1 Nesogale talazaci | reverse complement strand
GGTCAGCACACCTGGACCAGAGAAGCCCTTCTTCTATGGCCTTGTGACACCTGGGAACGCAGTGACAGTTGCCAGGAATAGGCCACCCGGAGGACAGTGGACTCATCCTGGACTCCCGAGAGCCTCTGGGACACTGAGAAAACCCAGTCCAAAGCCAACAGGAGTGTGTTGCAGTGGTTGTTCCCCTTGGATCGTCCCACCCTCTCCCTCAGTCCCCACTCATTTCCAGTTGTCTGTCATTGTTTCTGACTTGTAATCAATCTCTAGGTGTACCAGGATATTTTATTCGGACTCGGAATAGCTTGCCTGGGCCTGCTGTGTCGGCAATCTTATTAGCAGGATTTGGTTTTCATTGTGTTTGTGAAATGAAATAAGTCAGGTCCTGTCCCCAGAGCATTCCTCCTGCTTTGTTCTCTATAACACCCTTGGGCTCTGGGGACACCTGAGGCCGTTGGACGTCCTAAGGTGCTCTCTACCCTGGGGGCTAAGAAGGCAGAGGAGGAGGTGTGGCTGGATTCTCAGGCCAGGAACAAATGGAATCAGACCTCTTCCACCTTTAAAAAGCCTCTGGGCAGTCAAACCACTCAATGCTCAGCTCCTAGTCCAAAGACCTGGGGTTCAATTTTCCAAAGCGCTCCTCCACAGAAGGCCCTGGAGCACAGTTCTACTCAGATGCTCCTGGGGTCCCCATGAGTTGGGACAGATTCAACTGGGCCCCTTCCTGAAAGACAGATGGTGGCCCCTGTGGGGAGAGAGTTCCCTGGTGGCCAAAAGAAAGAGAGAAAGAAAGAAATCATGGCTCAGAGGCTAGCGGGCAGGGGAGTGGGCGCCAAGGCCAGAGTCAGTCCCAGATCTAACTGGAGAGAACAACTCCCATGTCACAGAGTGTCTCTGTGGATTAAATGAAACCTCATACAGAGAAGTCCCTGGTGCATTGCCTGGTGGGGGACAGTGTCCAATAAACACTTCAGCCAGGCTGGTGGGTCATGACATCTACAGGGAGATGGCAGTTATGAAGTAGCAATGAAAATAATTTCATGGGGCTCAGCCCCGGGGGCGTAGTGGTTGTGCGCGGGACTGCGGCCCACTGGGATGGAGGTTCAATTCCAGCAGTGGGGCTGGGCCTCCTACTCCCACCACCGGAGAGCAGTGATGCCAAAAAAAAAGAAAAGAAAAGAAAAGAATTTCATGGTTGGGGGGTCACCACAACATGAGGAACTGTTTGAAAGGGTCGCAGCATTAGGAAGGCTGAGAATCACTGGTTTAGATACAGAGAAGAAGGAGAATAGGGGAGGAGGTGAAGGCCTTGTAAAGCCCTATTCAGCCTGCATATGTGCCTGGTTCCCAATTAAAGCAGAACACCTCTCTCTCTCTCTCTCTCTGGATAAATGAGCAGCAATTAAGGAAGAGGGGGAGAAGCGGCTCCTGGTGAGGAGGCCCAAGCCAGAATCCATAACCCTGAACTCAAGGCCTCTCCCCAGGCCTTCAGGATATGGCTGTTTTAGTGAATGACACAGCCTTCAGGTTGACTTGAAGGGATCCTGGAGGGGCAGTGGGTAAGGGCACATATGCTGACCGAAAGCCTCGTGGTTTGAACCCACAGAAGAAAGGCCTGGCAGCTGGCTTCCCTAATGACCTACAGACTGGGCAGTCCCATAGGGCAGTTCTACTCTGTGATATTAATTTGCGCTGAGTCTGCATCCACTCTGTGTGACCCACAGCCATGTGCTTGGTTTTCTCATTGACTCTCTTTGGCTCTGGCATGCTAGAGAAAGAGAAAGGCAAGCAGGCCAGGGGTTTCCTGGGGGAATCGTGCACAGAAGTTTAGTGCAGCACATCCAGGAGTCAGAGAACTTACTGGAAGGGAGGGAGGGAGAGCTGCTGGAGCCCCAACAGGCACCCCTCAGGGCCTTCCAGCCACCTCTTTTACCTCCCAGCCCAGAAGAGTCTGCTTCTGACTCCAGTGTCAATCAAGGGAACACAACCTGACAAACTGGTGACACTCAGGTTGTCCACCACATCGCAGAGTGGAGAAGGCGAGGACAGGGATCCGTTGATGACAATACGGCCGGGGGGTGGGGGATGTCTTGCCTGAAAATGTGCTTCCTTTTATACAGCTCTTTCCAATTGCTTTGGAAACAAGCACTGGGGGTGTTTTTACCAAACACACTCACCCACTGGGAAGAGTGTAAGGGTTGCCGTGTAAATACGCTTAAGTCTCTGACTTACTTAGTTGCTACACGGACCCTATAATCTATGAGATTGAATAAAATCATGATGACAAAGAGTTGGCTCAGGTTTACAAGAAGCTATTTGTTCTAGATGTTTCACTGCTGGGCTTTAGGAGGGGGGGGAATAAACAAAGAAACCAAACCCACTGCCATCACTCAATTCTAACTCAGCAACTCTATGTCATGCTCCCCACGCTATAAACCTTTATAAGAGTGGGTGGCCTCGTCTGGCTCCCACTGACTCGCTGGTGGGTTTGAACCACTCACTTTGAGTTTAGCAGTCCAATGCTGAACTCATTGTGCCACTCAAGTTCCTTCCAGGGGGTGAAGTTCCTTAACTTTGTTCCAACCAAAGTGATCTCTGGAAGAACATGTTATTCAGGAGTTTTTCTTTATATGTGTACATACATATGTGTGAAGGCATGTATGTGTGTGAATGTGTGCATATGTGTGGCTGTATAAGTGTGAATGCATGTATGTGTATGTGTGTGTATATATGTATGAAGGCATGGATGTGAATGCATGGATGTATGCAAATCATGTGTATGTGTGTGAGTGTATGTCTGTAGATGTGTATATGTGAATGTGTATGCAAGTGTGTGAGTATGTGAAGGTCTGTCTATGTGAGTGTTTGTATGAATGCATGTGTACATGTGAATGTGTATGTCGGTCAGGGTAAACTGGAGAAACAAATACATAGACTCGCACATGGATATAAGGAGAAACGGAACACTGAGAAAGCATCCCAACCCAGTCCGGTTCAAAGTCAAATGTCCAATATTAGCCCATATGCCCGATACCAGTCTATAACGTCTCCTTCTGACTCACAAAGCCACAGGTCAGTGGATGCAGAATCCCGGTGCTGGCAGGGGTCTCCCCATGGCTCCTCACTTCCGGGCTCAGGGCTCATCAACAGCAACCAGTGGTGGCAGAAGCAACTCATCACTGGCAGGAATCTCCATGTGGCCTCTCCAGCTTCAGAGGTCTGGCTCCATCAGGGCCAAGCCGTGTGGCTTCTCCGGTTCCTCAGACGCTGCCATCTTGTCTTGTCCGTGATTCATCATCTCTGAGACTAACTCCCAACAACTGGGGAGATAGCTTCTCATCTCCATCCAGGAAATATCATGAGATCTCCCAGACATATCAGGAGAAAGCCAAGCCCACACAGAGGCTTCATTGGCTACTCAATTGGCTATCTCCAGATTAACAGACTAGACTCCACCCCTACATCTCACTCATGAAATTAACATAAGCACATGACTGCCACAATGTGTATGTGTGTGTTTGTGTAAATACATATGTGTGAATGTGTGTGTGTGTGTTTAGAGAGAGAGAATGATAAAGCAACTGTCGTGAAATGAACCACAGTGAAGAATACACATGAAGATTCTCAGTGCTGTTTGTGCAACGTTGAACTGAATATAAAATTACTCAAAGATAAAGATCAAAGGTAAAAGTTTAAAGTCTCATCCAATTGTGCACTTCCCATTTGTGCATTTTACTACATGCAAATGGTAAGAATCAAAGAAATCAAAAGTTGCCCCTGAGCCAATTCCAACTGCTGGTGACAGGGCATCTTTCAGAATTGGGTGGTTCCATGGTCCAGTCGACAGCCGTCCCTTTGGAAGTCAGCTCATTGGGCCTTTCTTTCAGGGTGGATGCAGACCACCAACCTGTCCCTTCGTAGCCTAGTGCCGAAGAGTCTGTGCCCTGGCAGTGAAGTGAGATTATGTAGCATGGCTCTCCTGTCCAGAGTCTTTGTAACTCTCACCAAATGAGTAGGCGGGAGCATGCAAATAAGGTGTAGAGGACTTCAACTCAGGGATTGTGGTCAATTTGGCCATTCTGATGACTATACAGTGAACGATTTCCGCAGCGGGAAAAGAGAACATCCCACAACTACAAAGAAAGAAGGGCCAGGAGCAAAGCACATCCACATCCCTACGTGGAGAAGTGGAAGCATGAAACAGAGCTGTGGGTTTCCCCCTTCATGGAGCAGGTAAAACCTGTGGCCTTTGAACAGGAGGCTGGCTTGCAGAGTGGGGTCTCCTTCAGGCATTTGCCACTGCTAAACAGAACTTTGTAACACTGGCATGGGATAGAGACCCAGAGACCCAAAGTCTGAGAGGCCAAGGATGGGGAAAGACATGCCAACTAGCATAACTGAGAAGAAGGACTGTGAACAAAAGAGCTGTATCCTTAATCTTTTCTGATCCTGATTTGTTATAGCCTGTTAATGTCCCCAGTAAACCCTGTCATCAGATGCATTGTCTGTGAGTTCTGTGTGACCAAGTCAATGAGTTACTGGACCCAGTAGGGCTATAGAGTGCTGCTGGAGAAACATTTGGTATCAGACTAGGGTATATAAAATTAAAAGGTGGAGGTTTAACTGACCTCTGCCTCAACGGCATCAGCCTTTGCGATGGTGTACTCTCTTTCCCCTTATGTAGCTGGATAAGACAGATGTGGCCATCTGTCATTTCCTCA
Organism: Nesogale talazaci; assembly: GCA_004026705.1. Lineage (NCBI taxonomy): Eukaryota > Metazoa > Chordata > Mammalia > Afrosoricida > Tenrecidae > Nesogale > Nesogale talazaci. The sequence goes on along the minus strand of PVJH01013076.1, from coordinate 57,114 downwards.
GCCACCCAAGGGATCATATAGATGAGGAGAGCTTCCAAAACTCATGCAAAAATGTTATTAGAAGATTATGAAAATTTTCCCTGTTTTTTAAGCTTCCTAGGATATTCAAAGGAGTTCTGGTGATGCAGCAGTCCTGCGCTGATGGGGCTGTGAAGGTGTCGTGGTGGTGCAGTGGTCCTGCGCTGATGGGGCTGTGTCCCAAAGTTCTCAACCACCAGCTGCTGCAAGGGAGAAAGACTGGGCTCCCTACCCTCATCAACAGTCGCCGTCTCAGAAACCCACAGAGAGTCGCTATGAATCAGCATAGACTGGTTGACAGTGAGAGGTTTGTATACTAGACCTCAAAGTAAAAAGTATGTGTATATATATATATATATATATATTTAAAAGGCATGAAGAGAAAGCATATGATAAATGTTGAATCAGGAGAAGGACGTATGTTCTTGATATTATTTTTTTCTGCTTTTGTGCAGGTTTGGCCACCTTGACCATGCAAAATTCTTTTTTTGTTTGTTTGTTTTTTTGCAAAATTCATTTTAAAAGTGAAAAATCACCACAAATATCCACCAGGCTCCTGGTGCTGGACACAGGACAGCTCCCTCTCTGAAAATGTACTCCCGGCAGGCAGCCTGTGCCCACTCTCTGGGCTGTGCAGGGTACGAAGCACATGACAGGTGCTGACGTAAGCTTAACCAAAAGTGCACTGTAAGCGATTTTACCTGACCTTGAACTAGAGAGGTGAAACCAATAGCCAGCTACCGTGGGAGGAGGGGGTACTTCTTCTCTGTGAACACCCACTTTGGCAAAGTCCTGCGTGACTTTCTTCTACAGAAGCTGCCCTCTGGCCAGCCACAGCCAGACCACGAGAAAAAGCCAAGAGGGTAAAGAAAGATGTTTAAATACCACTTAAGCTCAGCAGGAACCACTCTGGATCTAATTTCACTTTGCAAGGTAAACATTTGCCTTGGCTGAGAAGAGAGGAAAAAGTGAGGGCTGGTGACCTTTGAGGTGAATCAAACACATCTCCCAAGAAGGTCTCAATTTTTATGAAAAGGATGACAGCTGCTTGTTCCCAACAGCTGAGCTGACTTCCTTCTGACCTTGAGCAAGTCATTGAAGAGGAGTGAACAGGGCTCCTCATAAGAACAGCCCACTGAGCCTAAGGATGGTTCTAATAGATCTTCGTAGCCACCTGGGGTGGGCCAGAGCACCTGGCAACCCCAGCAGAGACAGCCCAGCCCTGCAGCTTGACCAGTAAGTAAGATTCCACGGCACTAAGCAACAGGGACCACCCTACACAGCCTGCATGGCCACACAGGCCACACACCCCTATGCAGCATGCTACAGCCCCCCACAGCCCTGCACAACAGAGCCCGCCTAGCCTGCCTCCACTTGTAGCAAATCTAGGCTGCACTCTCAGATGTGTCCTCCATCTGCCCCTGGATCTTTGTCTCCATTCTTGAGTCCTCTAGCTCCTGCATCCAAAGAGGAACCCATCGAGATGGGTGTTTGCTCAAAGAGCACTGACTCAACAATGGCTGCCAACCTTGCTCTGAGTGGCTTTCTGCATTCTCCACGGTTGGTTGATGCCGGTGATGCAGCCTGGGCTATGGGGGTAATGCGCTAAGCCACGGAGTCTCCATCCAGCATCAGTAACATCAACTAACAAGGTGATTTTGCCCCTTGCTTTGTTTTTGTCTGTTTTCCCTGCCCTACAACACCTCCGAGTGCAGGGAGTTAGTCTAGGCAACCAGGAGCAGAACACAAACTGTCTGGTCCCCACATGGCCCCCCAGGTTTCTATCACACAGAGAACACTACAGCCAAGCCCAGGGAGAGTTCTCTAGCCCCGAAGCTAAAGAAGCACACCAGAGCAGTTGTGATAAATATTGATGTGTGTTTATCAAAATGCCACAGACCATCCTGGCAGGCAGCCACCCTGCTCCCACCTTGTGTGGTCCTAATTGGTGGGGCTCTTCCTGCAAGGAGGAGATACAGGAACCTCGGCTGCCTTTGCTGAAGGACTTTCAGCCTTTGTTTTCTGATTACCAAAAAAAAAAAGAACAGGCCCCAACTGTCCTGACCTCCAAGTGTTGTTGGCACCAGCCAGAAAATCTGCCTCCTCTTCTCTCTAATCAAGGGCAGGGCAGGAGTGTGTCATCTGACATGCTAAGAGAGGGGTAAGTGGAGAGATCTGTTTCATTGAAGTACTACCTTAGGGGGGCTGCTCTGATACAATGGCATGTCATTAAGAAATAAATGGAGATATCTAGACACCCAAGAAACCTTCACATGGAAACTTCCACAGTCACTCTATTGGTAACCTGCTCAGGAAGAGACCCAACCAAACCAAGCCCCACACTGCCATCTGGTTAATCCCATACGTGTGTTACATAGAGGTTGCAAGTTTGCAATCCTTCTTTTAGGAAACAGCGTCTCAGACCTTTCTTCTGAGGTGCCTCTGTAGGGGGTGGGGAGGGATAAACGACCAGCTTTTCAGTTAATAGTCAAGCACTTAACTATTGGTTTATACCAGGAGGCATGAGCAATCACCTTCACTTAGCCCCGTTCACCTCTTTCTAAGGAACATTTGCGGGTCCGCCTCACAATGTTTGGAGAATAAAACAGAGTGTGGATTAATGAAGCCTGCTCCTAGCGATTCCTCTCAGAAGTATCCTGCTGGCTTGCGCTGAGCAAACAGGTGTGTTCTGCTAGGCAGAGGTAACCATTGGAAAGGGTGAGTGTGCCTCAAACATCCTGGGAACTAGTGAAGGAGGCAGGTAGGTGGGCAAACATGCCAAAGCAGGTCTTGATGGGTAGAAGCACCATCCAGACAGGAATAGCCACAAACTCCACTCTCCCCATGGCCACAAACACATCCCGGGGAGAGGTGTGGTGCATTCTGAACTTTCCCCCCACTCCCCGGAAGGCTGGCAGACTCCACATGGGCAGCCTTGGATGGGCAGACTTTAACGGACAGCTTCCAATGGACAGTCCTGGATGGGCAGACGGTGTAGGAACGCCTCAGATGGGTAAAGCATGATGGGCCATAGATGATGCTGGCCCAGAGGAGGCCCTGAGACTCTCTGTGAATCTACACGCTTGGGGGTCTCCTAGGCCACCCTTAGGTAGGTCCAGAGACCTGTTGTAAAAGTCTCATGAAGCTTCTTCCACCTGAAAATGGCCAAGAAGTAGAGCATAACGTTGACTCGGGATCCCTTAGTGGTGCAGGGGTTACATGTTGGGCTGTTAGCCACAAGACCGGCAGTCTGAAACCATTAGCAGCGCTGAGGGAGAAAGGGGAGGATATCTACTGCTATAAAGAGTTAGCCGTCCTGGAATCACACAGGAGCAATTCTACCCTGTCGAATGCTGAGTTGGAATCCGCTGGGCGGCAGTGCGTTTTGAGGTTTTCCTTTGTTTCGTTTTTCAGTAGCTTCCCCTCATCCTCTGGTGCGGTGGTTCTCAACCTGTGGGGCATGACTCCTTTGGGGGTCGAACGACCCTTTCACAGGGGCCATTCAATTCATAAACAGTAGCAAAATGACAGTTATGAAGTAGCAAGAAAAATAATGCTATGGTTGGGGAGATCAACACAACACAAAGAACTGTACGAAAGGGTTGCAGCATGGGGAAGGTTGAGAACCACTGCTGTAGTGTGTCAGGACTTGGTGTGACTCTCAATCAAAGGTTATGGGTTTCCAGCTGGATGGCATAATGGCCATCTGAAGGCAGTGTTCCCATGGCTGGGAACGTTCCCCTTTCTGCCCCATCAAGTTTCTGAGCCACACGCTTACCCTTTCTTTAGATCTCAAGGAAGCTCGCCTCCTTCAGAGGAGCCTTTGCTCAGCCCGCAGGCTGGTTGTCTGAGCTGTGGATTTTTCCAGGTGCCAGGAGGCTTGCCCAACCTCTGCCGAGAGGCTCTGAAGTGGCACATCATTTCTTTGATCTCTGCTTGCCTCTTCCATTCCGGTCTGCTCACCGAGGGAAGCATCAGCAGTTGTTAGCTGCCCCCAGAGGTGGCTTCCAAGGCATGGCAGCCGGTGTTGCGAAGAGGGAACAGCTGGCCAGCCCTGCGCCATTCCCAGGCAGGTGGGGAATTGGACCTGACTTTCTGAAGTAGGTCACCAGGCCTTTCTTCCGCACCTGCCTCGTCTTCTCTGAAACCTATTCGACAACATAGCCAAACTGACTGAAGTGTGGACTGCACCCACAGTGCCTTGATTGGAAATCAAACCCCAATTCCCCTGCATGGAAGGTCAGAATTCTACCACAGAACCTGTCAGACCAAACTCACCGCCATCGAGTCGACCAACACATACAGCAAGCTAGAGGACAGGGTGGAACTGCCCGAGGAGTTTCCCAGACTGCACTATGGTATTGACAGTCATAGAATGCCCTGTCTTTCTCCCTCAGACCATCCGGTGGCTTTGAACTGCTCACATTGCACATTGCAGCCCAACAAGAAACCACTGCTCCATCAGCCCCCTCCACTGAATCACAGGTACATCGTATCCCCTACCTCCACCCCCACCCCCTGTAATCCAGACTCCAGGTCAGTGCACAGTGCTTAGTAGACACTCAGTTATCGAATACAGAGCCAGGAACGGTCCACTTCCCCCGCTCCTGGTCAGCCACTCCCTGGTCAGCCACTTCTACCCCCTGCTAAGACATCTGTTTGGTTAGAGGTTTTGCTTTGCCGATCAAAGCATGACCATCAAAGGCAAAGTCCAGCCTCCAAATCTCTCCTGTGCCACTTGGCTTCACAGAGCCCCTCGAAGGCAGCATAAAACAAATAATAAAGCAGAATAGTTTAAATGAAAGCCTAAGTCCCAAACAAGCCAAATGTTTTACCAATAAGAGCATACATTTGTTGCTTCAGGGAGAAGGTTAGAATAGATAAAAATCAATACCATTTTTTGTTCCAGTAGATTAGCTTCATGTTTAGAACAGGAAGAGAATCTAAATGGACGGCTTTTCTTTGGCTACTTTTCCCAGTCTGTAACATGATGCAGTTCCCCCAGGGAAGAGGGGTCGAGGATGCAGGCGGTGAGGAGGCTAAGGGCATTCTAATGCTGACAGGGAGATTTTAAAAGAAGATCGGAGTCTCTCTGATCTGCCAATTCAGGAGAGAAGTGGAGCGTGACTGACTGACTATCTACCCTTAGCAGCTATCCTTGGCCCTCAAAGAGAAGCCTTCAAGGATGTTTACCAACAGCCCCCAGGAGAGGACCCTTTCCCAAATTAACTCGCTCCTGGCAAGAGTTGATTGAGCCAAGACTGAGTGAACCTCCTCTCTCCCTGGGATTTGGAATTGGGCCGTGGGTTGGTCGGTTTGATTCTTGAAATGGAAAGTGACAACAGCTCAGGGAGAAGGTGTGTGGTTTGGCTGCACGTCCAAAGAAACAGGGAAAACGAGTCTGCAAACAGAGAAGAACCAAGTGAGAGGAGGGGACAGGTGGTCATGAAATGAGAGTGTCATCCTTGTTGCCACTCCCCTTCTGAGCCAGCTTGGACTTCATAGCCTTAGAATCCATGACATCGGCTCCTATCCCCCTAGAGATGGGCCTCCTCCCAGTTCCAGTGCCGATTTAGTGTGAGTGCATCTCTTTCCCTCACCACCCATGGAGTCCTGGAACCAGCTGGCCAAAGACTTCTGAACGGCTCTGTGGCATGTGAGCGACTGGCAAATGCCCGGAGAAGTGGAAGAAGCACCCCGCATTCTTTTTTGTATATATAAATCATTTTATTGGATGTTCATACAACTCCCATCACGAGCAATACATACGTCAATTGTATGCATACCACATTTCCACACCTGTTGCCATCATCACCCCCAAAACATCCTCCCTCCATTTAGGCCCCCAGTACCAGCTCCTCATATTTCCCCTCCCTCCCCACTCCTCCTCCCTCATGAACCCTTAATAATTTACACATTGTTATTACTTTTTCATATCGTACTCTGTCCGATGTGTCTCTTGACCTACTTAGCTGCTGTCCAGAGAGGTCCCTGTAGAACCCTGTAATTGGTTGTCCCCTTCTACTCCACCCTCCTTCCACCCTCCCAGTTTCACTATACCCACCACTGGTCCTGAAGGGATCATCTATCCTGAATTCCCCATGTTTCTGACTCCTGTGTACATCCCCTGGTCTAGTTGGATTTGTAAGGGACAGTGACAGTGGGTGGGAGGAAGCATTTGAAAACTAGAGGAAAGTTGCATACTTCATTGTTGCCACACTGTACCTTGACTGGCTCCTCTCCTCCCTGAAACCCCTCTGTGAAGGGATGTCGCTTCACCTATTGATGGGCTTTGGGTCCCCACTCAGTACTCCCCTTCATTTATAATAATACAATTTTTAGTTCTTTGATGCCTGACACCTGATCCCTTCAATACCTCATAGTCACACATGCTGGTGTGCTTCTTCCATGCGGGCTTTGTTGCTTCTGAGCTAGATGGCTGCTTGTTTACTTTCAAGCCTTTAAGACCTCAACACCCTGCTTTCTTCACGGGAAAAGCATCTCACGACATGTTTTTTTGTGAATGTTCTGGGCCCAAGTCAATCTTGGCCTTTCACATCCAAAGTCACTGTCCTCTTTAGTCTCTTGAGATGATTGTGAGGGAATTATAATGAGAATTGAATGTTTCTGTGACATACGGAGCACTTGCTGTGTGCCAGATGTTGTCTTTGCCACACTGAATTCTCTGTGCCAGCTCGTGAGAACAGAAAAGTTATCCCCAAGAGCCTCCCCCAAGTGGGTCTTCTACAAGTTGAGCTGTGGGTGTGAGAGAGGAGGAGGAGACCTTGGGTGGACAGCACCTACTGTGTGCCAGGCGGAGGAGTGTGTTGGGTTTGTCAACTCACTGGATCCCTACAGGTACTCTGAGATGAAGGCAGGACATAGACTAATGGAAGGCTGGTCACACTAGGCCAGGTTCCCCATGACATAGCTGCAGAAGCCACAGAGGCCCAGGCTCAGATCCTTCCTCCTCTTCTCTTCAGCCAAATGTCTCCCAAATAGAGCACTCATTTGTTTTACTGCTAAACCCCCCCCCCACACACACACACACTTGTCATCATAACTGATGGGTCATTGGTTCGAGCCCACCAGTTCCTCTGAGGGAGACCAATGAGGCCGTCTTCTTACAGAAATATTTACAATCTCAGAAACCCTTCAGAGCCATTCTACTCTGTCCTGCAGGGTCACCAGGAGTCTGGATGGACAGGACAATGGAGAATTGGGGTCCGTTCTGAGAGTTGAATGAACGACTGGGGGGCTAGAATAAAAAAGTTTATGATGAAGGTGTGAGGAAAGGGAGTTCTTGATTTTGCAAACTAAATCAGCCCTGGCTGTCAGTCAAGCTTTATGAAACAAGGGGAAAGGGACTGGAGTCGGGGAGCTGGGGGGAAGGGGGCGGGGAGGGGGGGAGACAATGCAGGGCCATTTGCAGACATTAAAAGCACATGATGTCCTTGAAAGGATCCTTCTTCACAAAGTGGATGGGCAGGGAATGCTTTCAAAGTAGAAGGCTCCCAGTCCCACATGGGGAATATGTGTGCCAAATTTGTTCATTGAGTAAGCATGTCAAGTGTTAAATTTTGTCCTTGGTCAAGGACAATTTGGCTCCTCTTCTTTAAGACAGATTTATGCCCCCTCACCCATAGACCTTTGAGGTACCTGCAAACGTGGTCAAAGAAAGACTTGCCTTTGCTAAGCAATTTGGGGCCAAGGACCTTACACTTCGCAGTCTAGGCACTCTTAATTACTCTCACTTGGATGGTAATGACTATTAAAAGGCACATGGTCTAAAATGGGCAGGATTAATGTCCTTTTGCCAGCTCCTGGGCTGTCTGTAGGCCAAAGATATTTTGGTCTCGGTCAGGAAGTGAGATGGTGAGAAAGAGAATGTCTGAAACCGAGAAGCACCTTCCTCCCATCGATCCACAGCCTCACAGAGGCTGTCACGAGCCCGAGGTGTGGTCTAAGGAAAGCAGCTCTTGTAAAAGTGAGATCAGGATTTCCTGGTGGCTGACTGACAGCTGGGGCTGATTTTTATGGTGCTCCAGGTAAAAGAGGAGTCGGGATAACCCTGAGTTTCTCTAATCAGTGCAATCAAGCATTAAGAAAATCCAGGCCCTCACTGGATAGCTTTTCTGTCTATATGCATGCAGGCATGGCTCTAGTAATAATAAACCCAAGTATCGCCAAAGCTCCTTTTTGATTTGAATAAAACCAACATGTCCATAAATGCGCCTTTTGGGTTTTAAAACAAAACAATAAAATTAAAAATTAAAAACCCACTGATTGGGGGATTCGAACGGCCAACCTTATGCTTAGCAGCCAAGCACCTTAACCACTGCACCACCAGTGTTCCTTCACACCTAACAGCCCAATCCACTGCCTTTGAGTGGGTTCTGACTCCTAGTAGTAACGCTCTGTAGGTTTCTGTGGCTATAAATCTCCATAGGAGCAGACAGCTTCACTTTTCTCCTTGTAGTTAGCAACCCAACGCTTAACTGACAAACAGTGCCAGAACACTCATGGCCATCCTGTTGATTTCATCTCCCCGAGACCTCATAGGGCGGAGCAGAACTGGGGCTTCCATGCTGCTGTTCCAAATCCAAATCCACTGCCATCGGGTCCGTTCTGACTCACAGTGACCCGGTAGGACAGGGCAGAACAGTCCTGTGAGTTTCCAAGGCTGGAACTGCTGAGGGGAGCAGAAAACCCCACCTTGCTCTCATAGAACACCCTGGGGGTTTCAAGCTGCTGATCTTGCATAGCACAGCCCAACGCATAACCACCATACCATCAGGGCTCCGGGGCTACCCTTTGGATGGCTACCTAAAGAGACGGACCTAACAAGATTGGCACATAGCTGATGAGAATGTAAAATGCTGCTGCCTCTTTCGAAAGCAGTGTGGTAGCTCCCCAAAGGTGAAACACAGAACTACCGAATGACCCAGAAATTCCGCTCTTAAGTGTGCACTCAAGGGAAGTGAAAACATGTGCCCACACAGAAACGTGTACATGACCGCTTGCACAGCAGTACTTATGTCCCCAAGGTGCACAGCCTCAATGTCTATCAGCGGCTGAGTGGCTGAATCAAGTACAGTGTATGTCTAATAGTCTTCCATCACAAAAGAGAATGGAGGATTGATGCCTGCTACAACTTGGGTGAACCTTGAAAACCTTATGCTAGGACCTGGGCATATCAGACAGCGAGTAGCGTGACTTCTTTTTTGATAACTGTTCACAGTAGGGAAATACCTAAAGACTCAAAAGCAAAAGCAAAAACTCACTGCCGCCAAGACTATGCTGACTCATAGGACAGGGTACTGCCCCTGTGGGTTTCTGAGACTGCCACTCTTTATGAGAGTACAGGACCCCGTCTTTCTCCCATGGAGCAACTAGTGGGTTTGAACTGCTGACCTTCCATGGTTAGAAGCCCAAGGCATAATCACGACACCACCAGGGCACCTAGATAGAGTAGGGAAGTACCTCAGGTGGGAGGAAATGGAGAGTGATTGTTAACAGGCATAAGGTTTCTTTGGGCGGTGTGGAAAATGTTCTAAAATTAGGTGATGATGACATTAACTCACTTTTGTGACTACATAGAAAGCTAATGAGCGAATACATCATTGTGAAATGGATGCATGAATGGTCCTTGGGAGATGCCTGCATAAAGAGGTAAACCTGCGCTAGCCATAAAGATAGTGAAAAATGATAAAGCTACTTACTGCCCTTCCCTGTATATCGCTTCTCTATCTCCCAACTCATAGACCTCCTGGCAAGTGCTCCATTGGTGTCACATCATGAACCCTCCTGTTTTTCCAAAGTGAAGAAACAGCAATGGCACATTTTGTAAGCAGAGGGAAGAGGCACTGCAAATTTCAGCAGTCGGGTTTTTACCCAACAGGAAAGGTAGGTCAGGAAGCGTTGATTTCGACACAACCTAACACTTTTAACACACGCTTTCTAACTGTTCCCATGGTGTGAAGAAGGATTTGTCCCCTTGAGGATCCTGAGAACAAGCAAAAGAAAGATGTGCTGACAAAGGTCCTAAGGACATTCTGTTTTCTTTTGGGAATTCTGGAATCTTCGATGTGGGGAGAAAAATATGGGCACTGTTCCCTACAGATTGGTAAAGAAACATGAGAAAGCCTGTGGTTAACTCTGCTTATTGGGAAACCTGACACTGTTTCCATGGAGATGACAGCCTTGGAAACACGATGGGACAATTCTACTCTGTCCTTCTCAAGCCTCTGTCATTGCATGGATACCATGGATGCACAGCAGACCTGGAGGGCCAGGTGAGCCCCCTAGACGCTAGCTCTTGAAAGCAGTTGCAAGTTCCCTTTCTCCTGAAGAGCCCTGGTGCTTTCGAATCACTGACCTTGCAGTTAGCAGCCCAAGGCATACCCACAGTGCCCCCAAATCGCTAAGGTCACTGTAAGTTGGGATCACTCAATGCAATTGAAGTCTTAAAATATTCATTCCCTTGCTGATGGACGTAGGTGGAAGGGCAGAATATGCTGTGATGATTGGGGGGTATCAATCTGAACACACACATACACAGACCTGGCTTAGAGTAAGTACTGCTTCTGCCCCAAAGTAACTGCCACTAAATACGTGCGAGCCAGCAGCCTCTCAGGACCTTTGTTTCCTTCTCTGCAAAGTGGTGACTCTGTACACACTTCAGTTGTTCTGCAAGGACAACTATTGAGTTGTTTCAGGCAAATAGCCACCCAGAAGGACTGAGAAGTCAGCAGTTCGAAGCCACTAACTGCTAAGAGGGAGAAGAGACTTGGCTGTCTCCTCCTGCAAAGATTTCAGCATCAGAAATCCAGTGAGGTGGTTCAATTCTGTCCTACAAGGTCACTACAAGACCCAGACTTGACTCAGGAGCACACATCCACAATGACCTTTGTTTTGATGGAAAATGGCAAGAACAATGTTCCCTGGGTCTGGACCATGTTGGTAATTAAAAAAAAAGATGTTCCATTTAGGGGCCATGATGTTCTAGTATGGAGGACCAGATATGGTGGGGGTGGGAGGGAGCTGTTATGAAAGAGAGAGAGAGAGATGATGGGGTTCTCTCTCTAATAGGAATTAGGACAGCAGTTCTAACCACTGATTTTTCAGTTAGGAATCAAGTGCTTTAAGGCCTGCACCACCAGGGTCCTTTAAACAAAGGCTACTGGCTCCAAATGCTACGATAAGGTCTGTGCCTTGCTGTTGCCAACACCAGGCATGGACACTGCTTTTGGGGTGCAGGGAGGATTGACCATAATTTGTGGAACCCCTTAGTAAGAGGAAAGGCAAATTAACTCACTTGTTACGCAGAAAGCGATACGTTTTTGTACATCATCATGTTCTGTAATGCTGCGCATCTTTTATTTCCCTTTTATCTGGGTCTCAACCTGCAGTTCCTAAGGTGTGACTAGCAGCACCACTTACAAAGCATCTGCAAGGGGATCTGAAGGACATCCTCATTACACAATTGTCATCACGCTCACAAATGCAGACTTATAGTAAAGCGACCAGAAAGCGGGACACAATTGACCGGGTGGAGCGGGGGGGGGGGCACTTCATTAAAAATGTGGTCTATATGGAGCAACAAAAATTCTCATAGTATGCAAAAATCGTACTCTAATATAGTTATTTAATTTTTAAATGTCATGGGACATGGGACAAATTGTTAAAAAGCGGGACGTCTGGTCACCTTAATTATAGGTGCTAGTCATAATAAGAGTCATGTAAGTAACTGGCCAGATAATGAAAGCTAGAACTTCGTAAAAATTTTTATTAAGAGTAAATTCCTTTTTAAAATTTTTAAACAGAAATTATAACTGTAGTTTTAAGGTTTTATTTCCACTGATTTCTACTTTGCCTTTTCATGTTCATAGTTTTAATAGTCTTCAAGAGTTCAAATATTTTCTTCTGAAACATATTATTTTGTTTGACATTTACTTTAATTTATATTTTTGATAGAAATCTACTCAAATTTGACACCTGAAGCATAATTACATATTATTTTTAATCCTATAGGCCACTACTGTCAGAAGCACATAAATTTTGTATATACTTTAGTGTGATTACATAATTAGTGTTTTTCCTAACATGAAAGCAGAACTGTTTTCTAGACTATATAATCATTCATAAAGTATGGCTTTATTTTATCCCTCATCCAAATACTTCTGGCCATCAATAAAAGCATGCATAATAATAGTTAAATTCAATTGTCTTTAATATTTTGCCAACTTTCAGTCTTATGAATACTGTGGTTTTCCAACTTTTAAATTTTGTCCTTATCTGTGAAAGTAGGCATGTGTTAGGCCAGGTGAACTAGAGAAACAGACCCTAGGATACTCATATATGTACAAGAAAGAGCTTTATATCAAAGAGTAATTGTATATTAGAAAATTTCCCATCCATTTGATATCAAGTCCATAAGTCCAGTATTAGCCATACGTCCGTTATTAGCCCATAAGACTGATATTAGTCCATAAATCCCTCTTTAGCAAACAGTCACACATGAGGTGGTGACTGAATCTCCAGTGATAACTGCGCGCAGTGTGGCTCAAAGTGGCTCATCAATAGGAAGGTGAAGCAGAAAGAGAGGCTCTCGCAGATCTCAGCAAATGTTCATGTGGCTGGTCAACAAGATGACCAACGCAGAGTGGCAGGACATTCCCAGGAGCCTCATGAGACAGCCACGCCCACAAGGAGGCATCAGGAGGCTGGGACTTGATGACCAGGCTGGGCTCCAGCCTGACACTTAGATATCAAGATGACAGGAAATGATGTGATGACTACAAGGTGGTAAAGACAAGCTCTTTCAGAAGCTTGGCTTCTACTTTTAAACAGAGTGTACATCTTCTAGTCTTAACCCCACAAATATTACAGATATGTCCAGTTATCTTAACCAGACAACAATATTGTTCTTTTGCTAAGAGTTAGCTAAGGACCAACTATTGACACTAAATCTGTGAAGGACTTTTTACATAGTCTCTCATTAAGTCTTCACATTAACTCATTATCTGGATAGTTCCTCACTCCCACCTTACATTAAAAAAAAGTGGAAGGCTTGAGAGTTTATGTGAAAAGCTTGGTCATATCGTCATTAAGTCCTGGAGTTGAGCTTTGATTGCTATGGAGTCAATTCGGACTTTTATTCATCCCATCAGACAGAATAGAACAGCCCCATACGGTTTCCCCAGTTGATAAATCTGTGTGGATGAGGTTTTCTAGGCCCCTAGAGTTACAGTCTCAGAAGAAGCACGCCAGTCCGTGTGATCCATTCAAGGATTTTAAGTAATAAAATCTAAGGCCCGAGGAAGTAATGAAGCTGGAGAGTCTGATTCCCCTGGTTTGCAGAAGGCTATGGATGGATGGTTGTGTGAACCCAAAATCCATTTACAGGGTTCCCAGGGGAATGAAACCTCCAAACCCCTCTGACATTGACCAGGGATGTGAGGAGCCAGCGTACTCTGGAATGTGGACTAATGTGGATGCAGTTAAGATTAAAGTAGTAACAACTAATTATTTGTTCTTCCTCTTACCCCATTTGAAATTTTCTCTGGTTTTTATTATTTTCTGCTTTCTTTTCTTTCTGAAAGCAGTTTATGTCACAAAAGCATCCAAGTCCATTTTCAGTTTGACGTTTCCCCTTTTGAAAGCTACTCAGACCGCTGTGATGGGTAAGGTACATGAGAGGTTTTAGGGCTGTGGTATTTCTCTTTTAAAAATATTTCTCTTTTAATTTTAACTTTAAGTGTTTATTTTTCATTTACATGTATATATAATTGTTTTTCTCTTTTGCTTGTGGAATACAATACAGGAAAACATTCCATGTAGTCTGCACAGCCCATCTCATCCAGGCAGTAACAGTGTCCCATTAACCCCCTCCCACCAAACATGTGGCTCTTCTTTTAATTTTTCAGCTCTCCCTCCTCCCTTGCTTCCCTGTCCCTCCCTTCCCCCTCTCCTCAACCTTGGGCTCATTACAGTCCTTAAAGCCTTATTTTTAGAAAGAAAGCCATTTTTCCCCTTTATGACAATGGTGTCATAAAATGTTTATCTTTGAGATTCAATTTGTTGAACAGAATATTCTCTAATTTTGTCCATGTCTTAAGGTGTTTGACATACTCATCATTGTTTTTTGTTTTTAAGAATGCATTCAAATAGTCCATTATATGAATGTGCATGCAAGCATAGGTTCATATATGTAAGTTTGTGTTTTTTCTTTTATTTCTTTAAGGTATTTACCAAGTAGAGAAATTGTAACATTATAAGATATTTGCATTAGCTTTTGCTTAAGGAAGTACCATACTGATTTCCACAGTGACTGTACAATTCTACAATCCCACCAGAAATCTATGCGTGTTCCAATCTCTCCACATCTTCCCTAGCGCTCATTGCTTTCTGGTTGTTGTCCTTTTTTTGGGGGGGGGGGCATCACTGCCCTCTGGTGCGAGTAGTAGGCCCAGCCTTGCTCCTGGAGAGCTGCTGCTGGATTTGAACTGCCAACTCAGTAGGCTGCAGTTCCGCACACAACCACTACCAATGGGGCTCAGCCCTGTTGTTCTTTTTCAATTGTGCTTTATCTGATCTATCATTGGTAAATATGTTTTCCCATCTGTGGAATCTCTTTTGATGAAGTCTTTTGATATGTTCTGCTTTCTTTTCTATTGAGGGTTTTCTCTGTATTACTTTGTTGCTGTTGTTGGATTTTTTAATTTTTGTTTTCGCTTCTGTATGTTTTTCTGTATATGAAACCAAGGGCAGGTAAATCTACAGAGACAGTAAATGGATTAATAGTTTCTTGGGCTTTTGGCAGGGGAGTTGAGTGGAAATGGAGAGCTAATAATGAATACAGGAAAAAAGAAAGTGTTTTAAATTTTATTGTGGTAAAGATAGCACTAACCTTTTTAGTATGAATTGTCTGATATGTGGATTGAATGTCAGGGAAATTGTTAAAGCAGTCATTTTTCAAAAGAGTTATAGTCTCAGAAACCTACAGGGGCAGTTGTACCCTGTCCTGTAGGGTTTCTATGAATCTGAATTGACTTAATCGTAGTGAATTTGTTCAATTTTTTTTGGGAGGGGGCATCACTGCCCTGGTGAGAGTGGGAGGTCCAGCCTTGCTCCTGGAGAACTGCTACTGGATTTCAACCACCAAGCCAGTGGGCCACAGTCCCGCACTCAACCACTACACCATGGGGACTCAACCCTTGGTTTGGATTTTTAAGCTCTTTAAGCTTATAATGCTGATTGAGAATCATACATTAATTATAATAAAAGTGATATTGACTAAAAATAAATAGACAAGTAATTTGACTATGCAAATCTCCAAAAAGATAGACAAATTACTTAAAATAAATAAATAAATAAATAAATAAATAAATAACACACACGTGAAATGATGCTGTACAGCATTAGCTATCCAAAGCAAACCAGTGTCCTTTACGTCAATTGCAATTCATAGTGATCTTACAAGACAGAATAGGGCTAAGTTTGTAATCTTTACAGAAGCAGGCTGCCACATCAGTGCTAAAATTTTATTATAAGATATCATTTTAAAAAGATCTATAATAACAGTATTGGTGAGAAGGTGGAAGCAGGAGAACTTTAAATTATTGCTGGTAAGATTGTGTGGCGTCCTGCGGGCAGAGTGGTTGTCCACTGGGCTGCTAACTGCTAGGTCAGCAGTTCAAACTAGCAGCTGGCTCCTCGGGAGAAAGAAGGGGTTTTCTAGTCACGTAAAGAGGGAAACTCACAAGGACAGCTCTGCCCTGTCCTAAAGGGTCTCTGTGAGTCGGCATTGCCTCGAGGGCAGTGCGTTTTTTTGTTTGTTTGTTTGTTTGTTTGTTTGTTTGTTTTGGTGGGATCATGAAGGAGTTGTGACTGTTTCTGGTAACAGTTGAGCAGTTTGTCAAAAGGCTAACCATCCAGCTACCATATGGCTCCGTGTTGCGTTGGCTGGTCTAGAGAAACAAACCAGTGACAGTCATTTTGTATAAGAAGGAATGTTCTATCAAGAAGCAAGCTTAGGGCTGAGCCCCGGTGGTGTAGTGGTTGAGTACGGGACTGCGGCCTACGGGCTTGGCGGTTCAAATCCAGCAGTGGCTCTCGAGGTGCAAAGCTGGGTAGCTCCCACGACCACCAGAGGGCGGTGATGCCCCCCCCCCCCAAAGAAGCATGCTTACAGCAGGAAGATGCCTCAGCCCCATCTAATTGAAGTTCATAGTTCCAGTGCTAGCTGGGGCCTTCTTCAGACTCACAAGATGTAGGCCTAGGTTGTAGAAAGGTGGAGCTGGAAGCAGGGGGTGGGGGGGTAACAGCTCAGTGAGGGCAGAGTCCCTGGGATACAAGGTTCGTAGAAACACAGCAGGGCACCAACAGCTCTCAGGGTCAGACATGACCATGGCCAACCATGACCTCCCCTGGAGGCAGACACCAGAGCCTTAGTCAGGTTGAAGGCACAGGACAAGAGAGGAAAGACATTCCCAGTGTTTCTTGTATAAAAAAAGGCCACACCTCTCAGGAGGTCATTGAATGTAAAGGAGGTTGGACTAAGGCCCTCCAAAAGTGGAAGGTAACGTAAAATCTCACTACCACAGGTCCAGAAATTCTGCTCCTCAAGATAAAAGATACCCTAGAGGAAAACAAATGTATGTCCATGCAAAAATTGATACATGAGTATGTGGAGCAATCTCCTTCATCAGGATTAAGAAATAGAAACCACCCAAATGTCCCCCAATGGACAAATGGAAAGCCAACTGTGGTATATGCATCCAAGGGGATACCATTCAGCAACGAATGGACAAATAAAACCTGGAAGCATGCAAAACACAGGTGAACCTGGAAAACAGTTTGCTAATTGAAAGAAGCTAGCCACAAAAGCCACATATTGTCCGAATGAAGTCCACTGCTGGCAAATGAACTGTGACCCTTAGCAACTGGATAAGACAAGGCAGAGGAGGTGAGGGCTGCCACGTCTTTCGGAGTGGCCTGTGGATTCGAACCACTCATCTCATGACTGATGGCTGAGCCCTTTCATCACTGCAAAGCCAGTCCTCCTATCGATTGTGGGAACCAAACCCAAACCCAAACTCATTGCCATCAAATCAATTTCAACTCATCACAGCCCTAGCAGACAGGGTAGAACTGCCTCTGTGGGTTTTCAAGACCAGAACTCTTTATAGGAATAGCAAGGCTCTTCTTTTTCCCTCGGAATGGCTGGTGGTCTTGGACTGTGGACCATGCAGTTAGCAGTCCTGCTAATCCGCTATGACACTGGAAGTTCCTACATATTGTATTAGAGTAAATCCAGAGAGATAGAATGTAGATTAGTGATTCTCCAGGAGTGCAAGAATTGAGGTCGAGGGATACAATGGGAAGTGATTGCTAATAGTTATGGGCTTTCTTTAGGGTGAGGAAAACATTTTAAATTGATTATCGTGATGGTTACATGATAATCTACATATACCAAAAACCTCTTTAAATGGGTGAACTGTATGGTATGGGAATCTTGTCTTAAGAAAGCTGCTTTTTGACACAGCAGAGTGTGTGTGTGTGTGTGTGTGTGTGTGTGTGTGTGTGTGTCAGGTTCTTGAGCTCTTTCTCAGGAAGATGGAAACCAAATTTGTATTATCTTTGCCATTAAAACGACCACCCGGGTAGGATAACCAACTTAGCCCAGTTTGCAAAAGACGTTTCCCATGTTAGCACTGAATGTCTCACTCCCAGATCTCCCCCCTCATTTCCCAGAAAACCAGGGCAGTTAGGTACCTTCCACCAGGCATTCCTTCATAGAAAATTTTCCACAAAGTACCATCATCCACCATCTCTAAACATAGCAGTGTCAGGCAACTTTAAAAGGATAGATTTTCTTGTTAGGAAGAACAACAACAAAAATGTGCATTTGAAGGCTAACCTTACTTGTAACCTTCACATAGTTGTCAAGGAAACCAGAGATACAAGCTTTTCAAGAAAGAAGGAACGATGCAGGTGTCAGAGGCACCTCAGACCTCTAATAAGAAATCAAAGAAGACTGATTGGCTGTGGCAGCAAGGTTACTGGGCTCTTCGGCAAGGACTGACTTGTGGTGGTGGAGTGGCAGGTGGGGGTGTGGTTAAAGTCAGATTCAGGATTCAGAGTGAAGCAAGGAACAGGGCAAACTGGCTACCTACTGAGTAGGAGAGAGAGATGGTAGAAATTCAAGAGGATACAGTAGGACTTTGGGGGGGGGGTTTGTCTATTTTCACTTTGTGCATCCTCAGCTGCAAGGCTGGGCAAGGTGTGACGGCATTCTGATGGGTGATGGAAGATACTCGCTCAGGTGATGGATAAAAAATTCAGCGTCTCTTGAGGGTCCAGATGACAATGAAAGCCACACATTTCTACATGCAGAAAGGGGAAGGGATACAGATGGCTTTATCTAGGGTGGTAGCTTTGCAAATGAACTGATTTTTCAAAAGGGGGTGAGGGTGGGGGTCCACGGTTGTTAATGCCATCTTCTCGTTCAAAACTCTTTGGAGACTTTTCAACGACTTAAAAAATAGAATGCAGACTTGCCCTCATATTGAAGCCCTGCACTTCCCTGTTTTATCACCATCTCTCTCTTCCTCCCCTCTTTCCTGCATTAACCCCTTTCACACACCCTCCAGTCCTTTTCCCTTTCCAGTTTCAAGCCCCAACTTCCAGCCTGTGCCTGTGGGATGTTCCCTCTTGATTGGAACAGGAAGAGCCTTCTGAGAGACCTGCCAGTGGGTTTGGAGTTGGGATGCTCACCACGAGGTCAGCAGTTTGAGCCCGCGTCACTCCAAGGGAAAGAGATGAGGCTTTCTTCTCCCACCGATCTTTACCATATTGGAGACTCGCTAAGAGTCAGAACTGACTCGATGGCAGGGAGTTTTTTTGTTATGAATCAGAAGCAACTTGCGGTGATGGACTTGGTTTGTTTGTTTGTGACGATGGGCAGAAGTTGTGGTCCTTGGCTTCCATGAAGCTTTACAGCCCTGGAAACATGACTGGGAAGTTCAACTCAGTCTTCTAGGATCACTGTGAGTCAGAAGCAAAAGACAACAAGGGGCTTAAATTGGATTTTTTCTGATACAAAATGATAGGGAAATAGATCTGTGTGCATGTATTTATATGTCAAGTATTAAGGTAGCAGATGGACATTGGGCCTCTATGCAAGTACTCCCTCAGCGCAAGAACACTTTGTTCTAATAATCGGCATTTTGTGATGCTCACCTTCCCGACACAATTGCTGGAGACAAAATGGGTGCATAAGCAAAAGTGGTGAAGAAAGCAGATGATGTCCAGCTAACAAAAGCTATAACATCTGGGATCTTAAAGACTTGAAGATGAAAAAAGTGGCCATCTAGTTGAGAAGCAACAAAATCCAGATGGAAGAAGCACGCCAGCCTGTGTAATCATGAAGTGTCCAAAGGATCGGGTTATCAAAGACCCAGAACAAACAATCATATTGATGTGAATGAGGGGTAGGGCAGAGTGGAGACCCAAAGCCCATCTGTAGCCAGTTGGACATTGCTTCACAGAAGGGTCACAAGGAAGAGACAAGCCAGTCAGAGTGCAGTATAGCACCAATGAAACACACAACCTTCCTCTAGTCCTTTAATGCCCCCCCCCCATCATGACCCCAATTCTACCTTCCAAATCTGGCTGTAAACAAGAACATGTGCACAGGTACAGATAAGAGCTCAAAACACAGGAATCCCAGGACACACAAATCTCTCAGGACTAACAATGAGAGTAACGACACCAGAACAGTAAGGGAAAGGTGTGGGGAACCCATCACAATGATCAGCGTATAACACCCTATCAGGGAGACGGACAACAGAAAAGTGGTGAAGGAAGACAACATGTGTAAGACATGAAAAAAAATTATGAAGTGTCAAGGGTTCATTACAAGGGAGGGTGGGGGAGAGGGGAAATGAGCTGCTACCAAGGGCTCAAGTAGAAAGAAAATATTTTGGAAATGAGGATGGCAGCATATGTACAAATGTGCTTGACACAATGGGTGGATGTATGGATTGTGATAAGAGCTGTAAGATAAGGTGACCAGACGTCCCGTATTTCATCAATTTAACAATGTCCCACAGCATTTTCTTTTTTTTTGGGGGGGGGGGGCATCACTGCTCTCCGGTGGTGGGAGTAGGAGGCCCAGCCCCACTGCTGGAATTGAACCTCCGTCCCAGTGGGCCGCAGTCCCACGCACAACCACTATGCTACCGGGGCTCAGCCCTGTCCCACAGCATTTTAAAATTAAAATAAATATATTACAAAACTATTTTTGCATTCTATGTGAATTTTTGGTGCTCTATATAGAACAAATTTTTATTCAAGAGCCCCTCTTCCCCCCCCCCAAAAAATCAATGGTGTTCCACTTAAAATCTGGTCACTTTACTGTAAGAGCCCCCAATAAAATGATTTTTTTTAAAAAAAGAATATCCTTTGAATCATCAGAGGCCAAGTCGAATCAGCCCCAAGAATTCTCCTACCTTCCCCAGCTTAAATTAATCTCTAATCCTATGATCCAAAATCACTCACCATGGCTTCCCAATTCTTTCCCCCTCCTTGGAGAAGTTAGCCCACCTATCAATTACTTAAATGGGGCAAGTGTTCTCTTCCCAGTGACCCCCTCTCTTGGGCCTGGAGCCAGCTATGAGTTCTCTCCTTGAACTTGAAATTGAGCGATCAAGGCCACTACAGTGGGACTGGACATCGCAGGCCCCTCTAGATTCATGGGTGGTGCTGGCTCCTTCCAAAGCTACCCACATGCTGTGTGCTGAGGAGTGGGAGGCATGGAAGGCGCCCGCAGAGAGAAGGGGGTATGGAGAGAAACAGCCCTCTCACTCCCCAGTTTCTGTGAGAGGCCCTACTGAACATCTTGCAGCTGAGCGGCTCCTGGAGAGGCCCCCATATCTTCAATGTGAATCCAATTGCACTTAAATTAGCCCCAGGCAATTTCTGTTCCCAGCAACCAAATGGCTCTGCCTCTAAACAGGGAGACTGTCCCCACACAACATCACATGTGTCTCTGATAAAGGCACTATATTCCATCTAGGTTCTTTAAGGGGGGTGGGGAGGTTCCTGATTCAGTCGTGGCTGGACCCCTCCCAGGGCAGGAATTCTCCTATTCATTCAGTAAGCAAACCCAGAACCTGGCACATGATGCCAAACCCAATAAACTCCCTGACATCCAGTCGATGCTGTACACCCTGTCACCCCACAGCACAGGGTAGATCTGGCCCTGTGGGTTTTCCAGTCTGTGAATCTTTGTTTGTTTTGTTTTGGGGGGCATCACTGCTCTCTGGGGGTGGGAGTAGGAGGCCCAGCCTTGCTCCTGGAGAGCTGCTGCTGGATTTGAACCTCCAACCCAGTGGTCTGTAGTCCCACACACAACCACTACGCCACCGGGGCTCAGCCCTAGTCTGTGAATCTTAATGGGAATTGAGAGCCTGGTCTCTCCCCTGAAGAGTGGCTGGTGCTTTTGAACTGCTGGCTGTGGGGTTAGCTGTTCAACAGATAGCCACTGTTGTCACTGGGGCCTCTGGCACATGCTCAGGTGTTCACAAAAGCTGTTGGAGCCCAATGCTGACAATTCACACAAAGGAGGAGCGATCCTGTGGTATGCACACACTCTGGACTGCCGAGGCCTCTCTCCATGCTTCAGTGCATTTGTATGGAGTTGGTTTTCATTCTACTCACATACTTGGTGCATTGATAATGCCGGGGTTTTCTCATTCTACTTGGGATCATCAGGAAGGCTTCCAGTGATCTGTGCTTCTCTCTCGTTGGTGGGAGTGCAGTTTCACCTATCGCCTACTTTCAGCATCCAACTACTTTGACACTTGAAATAGAGACCTCCCCGGAAATCTGTTGGGGCAGCTTATTTCGATGATGTCACTTGAAGCACATTGAAAAGCATCCACCGGGAAGCCAAGAGCAACGTCCTCCTTCAGAAATCTACTCAGAAAGAAGCTTTTCAGAGCTAGAGACAGCGGCTCTTCAACTCTCGAGTTTCTGTAAACAGCTTTATATTTTAAAATGTACTCACAGGGTTGTCAAATTTATCCTTCCCCCTGTGGAGGCCATAAAAGACGACATTGTGCTTCACCAGTCCATAAAGCCAAGGGCACGCTGACACCAGCAATTATCAAGAACACTACCTTCTCATTTGAATATGGAAAACATTTGACTCATGAAAAACTCGTGACCGTTTTATGTTTAGTGAGATAAGGCACCTGCAGTGTTTAACACCGCCTGGCCCATGGCATAGTGTCTATCTATTACACTGCGTGGCCCAGGGTCTTATTGCACATGTATTCAGGAAGTATTAGCCATTTCAACACAAGGAAAAGTAACTTTTTCATATGTTTGTGGAGAACATTTGCTGAACATCTTTATGGTGTGGGAACGGGCTGCTCACAGGACAAACATTCCTGGAGATTGGACAGCAGCTAATGGGTTTGTATAATGGTTTGAACAGATTGGGGATTCCCAGGGGGCTAGGCTGCTAACCAAGTGAGGTGAGCTGTCTGTTCCCGTAAGTATGTACCATCTCAGGCACCCTATACAGAGTCAGATGCGACTTGATGGCAGTGGGAGGTAGAGTGAAACAGGAGGGGGAGGAGGTGGGAAGAGAAAGGCGAGGATTTCTGACGGTGTGGAAAGCTAAAGCGCCATGCCCATGAAGACCATGACGTCTTTTGTGCAGCTGGAGGTGGTTGGGAAATATTTTAAGATCTAGGATGGGTCACGTGCGGTTGGATGCTGTAGTGTCTCAGCGATGCGAACACCTCCTTCTTTCTTTTCTGTCTCACCCAGTCCCCGCTGCCACACCAGCGACATGCCGTGATGCATTCTTCCTTCCCACTGCCCTTGACCTCATTCGGGCTCCTCTTCGCCCCACAGGACAGAGGAGACTGCTGCAGAGTTTCAGAGATTGCAGATGTTCTTCTGACGGGTGGCTGGTGGGTCTGAACCACTGACATTATGGCTACCTGCCCAATGTTTAACCTACTGAACTACCAGGGCTTGTTACAATGATGCATGAGTGTGATGGATAGTTTTTCTTAGTGACCAGAGGGGAAAAGGAGAATTGTCCCATTGGGGTCCACAGTGTAAAACTGAGCTCTGAGTCTGGAAGCAGAGGTCAGGAAGCAAAGGTGACTCAAAACCAAACAAGACTCACCACTATCAAGTTGGTGAAGGCTCTTCAGGACCCTACAGAACAGAACAGAGCTGTCCTCCAGTGTGATTCCACAGGCTCCGCCTGTCAAATGGGTAGGGGCTGACAAGCACTGCCTCGCAGATGGACTTCAGGTGGGCATTCACATCTGTAAGGGCGCAGCAAGTCTCATCTTTCTCCCATGGGGATGGTTGGGTTCGAATGGCTGCCCTTGTAGTCAGCAGCCCGATGCATAAACCAGCTCACCATCACAACGCTTTAGAGGTGACTAGGAGGACAGACACCCTGTGGAATCCCTAGAGAGTCTTGCCTGGTTTTGGACTGTGGGTTCTCCTCAGAACATGGGCTTCTGTTTTGGCGGTGGAGATATTTTGGCCTCACCATTCGACATGAGGAGCCAAAGTCCTGCACTTACCCCAGGTGGGGCAGAACTCTATTTTTGTTCTGGAATCACCAGAAGTCAAAAGAATCACTGGCTAACAAACCGCCCAGGACTAGAGAGGAGCCCTCTTACTTTCAGAGCCAAAAAGAATCTATCTGATGTATATGTCAGAACTACAAGTATGGAGAGTATCAGACCTGTGTAGGAGTCGGGGTAAAACTCTCAGTTAAGATTGGAAGAACTTAATTATTTATAATGTAACAACCAAGTAGCCAGAGAGGGTGAGGGGGTAACTGTTGCTCAGGGCAACCTGACTTTATTAACGCTATGACTTTGGTCAAGCAGTCACTCTATGCAAAATTCCCTGCTGTCTTTTCTAAACCTATCCCTTTCCCCACTCCCAGTGTCCCCCATTCCTAGAGTGTTGTCCCATTTCAACCCTAGTGATCCCTGCACCATGGCACAAAGCAGTGACTAAGAGGTCAGAGTATGATTAGAGCTGAACCGCAGTCAACATCCTTAGCCTCTCTCCATCAGTTTGCATCCCTATAGTGGGTAAAAGTCCAGTCAAGGCCGACTCATGGCTGTCATCCTTTCAGGATCGCTGACTCCGCCACGTTTGACTCGGTGGCAGCTGAGTTTGCTTTGGGATTTTGGAATCTTCACCAGAGCAGATCCTCAGGTCTTTTTCCTGAAGAGCCTCTGTGGTTTGGAACCGCTGACCGTTCAATCGGCAGCCAATCACGGAGCCACAGTGCTGCCAGACCTGTCTAATGGGAGGGGCTCACAAGAACTGCCTCCCCGAAGGACTTAATGTGAGAGTTACCATGCGCAAGGACCCAGCGCACCACTGCAGCTTCACCGTGGCTCCATCTTCCAACCAACTGGCGAACAGATCTCACTGGCCACTTCTTGTCCAGGCTCTTTTACTTCTGACCGCATTGAAAATTCGGCTCCATCCACCTCGGTGTTCAAGTAAGTTGGTTTCCCTCCCACCCGCTCTGCTCCTCCTCCTGCTCCCCACTGCCCACCCTCTAGAACGCAGTGTCACCTAGTCGGACCCGTGGCCAGCAGTGGCTGTCTCCAAGGCGGTCAGTCCGCTCTCGTCCTCGGCTTGGGACCTCTCCAGATCCTCTGCAGCGCACCATGGGCAGCGCCACACTGCACCACAGGCAACGGACCAGGGCCAAGGAAGGGCGATCGCGCCTGGGAAAAGCAGCCGCGCTCAGTGGTGGCACGAGCCGGACTGCTCCAAGCCTCATCTTCCGACCGGCGCCCCCACCCCCGTGATATCCTCGCTGATCCGCATCGCGGCTCCGAAAGTGACAGCCACGTGCAGCGTGGCGCGCGCCGCGGGAGAATAAAATGTTGACGGGGGTGGGAGGGGGGGGGGGAGGGGGCGGGGCTGGAAGGGCGCCCGGGAGGTGAAGCCGGAGCTTCGCGTGCGCGCACCCGGGCGCCGGCCACCAGGCGACGCCGCTGGGAGCGAGTCCGTTCCTGACGTCACGCGCGGTCTGTCCAATGAAGGGCGGCCGGAGAGAGAGACGGCGGTCCCGCCCCCTCCCGCCCCCGCCGCCGCCGCCGCCGCCGCTACAGCACCAGCCGCCTCCGGGAGCGTCTCAGGAGGCGCGGGCCACCGCAGGCTGAAGCGCCGCAGCGCGCCGGCCGGAGCAGCCGGATGAGGCCCAGGGAGCCGCTCGCCCGACCCCACCGCCCCATGTCGTCAAGATGGAGGCAGCGGGGGCGGCGGCGTGAAGCCAGCGGTGCTGTGGGCGCGCGCGCCGGGCCCCGGGCGGCGGGATGGGGCTGCTGCTCATGATCCTGGCGTCGGCCGTGCTGGGCTCCATCCTCACGCTGCTCGCCCAGTTCCTGCTGCTTTACCGCAGGGCGCCGGAGCCGCCGCCGGACGAGGCCGCCCGCGCGGGCGACGGCTTCCGCTACCTCAAGCCGGTGCCGGGCCTGCCCCTGCGGGAGTACCTCTATGGCGGCGATGGCGGCGGCGGCGGGGCTGGGGAGCCCTCCGGCGGGGTCCCCGAGGGCGGCGCGGCCCCGGGCCCCGAGACCCCGGTCCCGCCGACGCGGGAGACCTGCTACTTCCTCAACGCCACCATCCTGTTCCTATTCCGGGAGCTGCGGGACACGGCGCTGGCGCGCCGCTGGGTCACCAAGAAGATCAAGGTGGAGTTCGAGGAGCTGCTGCAGACCAAGACGGCCGGGCGGCTGCTCGAGGGGCTGAGCCTGCGCGACGTGTTCCTGGGCGAGGCGGTGCCCTTCATCAAGACGGTGCGGCTGCTGCGGCCCGTGGCGCCCGCCGCCGGCGCCCCGCCCGACGGCGCCGACGGCGAGCTGCCCGCCGCCCCGCCCGAGGAGCTGGCCTTCGAGGCCGAGCTGGAGTACCACGGCGGCTTCCACCTGGCCATCGACGTGGACCTGGTCTTCGGCAAGTCGGCCTACCTGTTCGTCAAGCTGTCGCGCGTGGTGGGCCGCCTGCGCTTCGTGCTCACGCGCGTGCCCTTCACCCACTGGTTCTTCTCCTTCGTCGAGGACCCGCTCATCGACTTCGAGGTGCGCTCCCAGTTCGAGGGGCGGCCCATGCCCCAGCTGACCTCCATCATCGTCAACCAGCTCAAGAAGATCATCAAGCGCAAGCACACGCTCCCCAGTTACAAGATCAGGTGCGGGCGGGTGGGGGGCGAGGGGTGGGGTGGGGGTGGGGGGGGAAGAGAGTTGGCCCGGAGTGCACAGCCACCCAGGGACACCCGACCGCCTCACCCCCAATCTAGGAGACCCCGATGTGCACTGCTCCCAGCCGGGACTGCGATCCGGGCCCTGAGCTTTCCGGAGCAGATCGCCAGCCCTCACTTCCGAGGCACCTCTGGGTGGGCTTGACCTTCCTGCTAGCGCTGAGAACAAGTAATGGACCCAGCCCTTGTCAGTGTCACCCTGAGAGGGGATGGGAAGGCCAGCTTCCGCCAGGACTGCTGGCTCCGTGTCTGGCTGGGGGTGGCAGTGTCGCATCAGGGCACGCTGTCCCTGGGTTTGCAGCATCTCCGGGCCCACGTTGCACCACAGCCCGGAGACACCATGCCCAGGCAGGAAGCGTGTGCTCAGGGTCCAGGGCAGTCTGGCAGCTGCCAGCCCCTGGACCCGCTGGTTTGGGGACCCCTGTGTCCCGCAGACTCTTCCTGTTGGAGTGGGCTGCTTGCTGCTGGTTTGGTCTCCCACCCTGGCAGCCGCCCAGTGTGGAGAGGTCCCCATGTACAGAACCACTCAGGCCCAGAATCGGGTTGTGGATTTCGTACCCAGGGCTCGAAGCCATTCTGGAGACACAAGTTTAAGCGAATGAACCGCAGCCCGCTTGGCATCCCACCCCCGGGCAAGTTTCTCAGGAGCCTGTGCGGTCTATCTAGGAAGAAGGCTACCGGTTTGAACTTTGCTAGCCTTGGGTTCCTTTGCCATTGCTGCATAGTGACCTGGTTTCCTCCGAAGGCCCTAAAGGAGGAAGTGGCGGGAAAAGCAGCTTGTGGATCTGAAGGTTTCCCCCACTCAGGCTGGGGGCGTGGGAGTGGACTGTGGTCATATGTGGGCATCCACAGCTGCTTCCCCTAAAACAGCTGGAGTTTGGGTTTCTGCTCCCTATGAATTTCATAGTAATTATAAATGATGTCATGTGTTGTATTTGTCCTTTGATGGCAGCTGCCCACTTCTAGATCCCTAATTTTCTACCTCAGTCACAAGCATCAGTGACCCAAATAGCTTGAGCTGTTTGATGAGTTTGGCTTTGGACTGGATTATGATTTGAGTATGTGGCACGCTTGCATCACTAATTATGCTTCTGCCCAGGCTAGCACAGAGTGATAGCTTCAGAGGAGTGACCTGAAATTTTTACTGTAAAATGGAAATGTTTCCAGGTACGAGGTTGGTGGAGCTGCCTGTTAACTTTATGTTTGATTGCTTGTCCTGCAAAGTAGAACATACTTTTACGAAACCTCTCCTGTAAACGCTACAATATATGACTAAATTGTAGATGACTAAGTTTTGGAGCTGTGAAGTGTTGGTTTATAGTAGTGTATTGCTAAGACAGTCACGAGGAAAACGTTGCCCTCAATTTGGATAGTTGGGATACCAACGTTTATTCTGATGTTTTCTGGAGAGCTTTCAAGTAGTAACATTTGACTACATTATTCTTATCGCTGTTAATTGCACTTTAGTCAGTGGCAACAAGGTTGTCAGGAGAGACCAGTCTCTGGAGAGGGGCCTCATGTTTGGTAAAGTGGAAGGGCCTCCCAAAATGGATTGACACCGTAGCTGCAACAATGGGCTTAAGAATAGGAACAATTGTGACAATGTTGCAGGACCAGGCAGTGTTTCCTTTTGTGGTGTCATAAGGTCGTCATAATGAGTAGGAATCAACGGGATGGCACACAGCAAGTTTGCATATCATTTTGAGATTTATTTTCAATAGTTTTCCATTTATTTAAGTCTGAAATAAATTAGGACTAAAAGTTATGGGCTCTTTGGAGATTCCATATTTCAAGGAACTGTAATATTTCAATGAATTGTAATGTACCATGGGAGACCATGACCATTTAAAGTATGGCAAAATTGCTTTCAGTTTACAATATCTCCAGGGTTGTTTGCTTTAAGCATAGAATGAGTTGGTTATTCTTCCACATCGAACCATAAACATTTGGTGTGTATCTAGAAATGTCCACATCTGTTCTTTTCACGTGAGAGTAATCAGTGAAGTAAGTAAGTACCAGTAAGTACCACATAGAAGGTATCACTCAGTCTGCAAATATTCAGTGGACACATATGTACGTACTTATCTGGTGGCATTAGGCTACTAAGTAGCTACTTGGCAGTTCAAACCCACCAACTGCCTTAAGGAAGACACATACAGCTATCTGTTCCTATAAAAACGTGTAGTGTAGGAAACTTTATGGGACTGCTGTGAGTGGCAATCACTTGATTTCATTGTTCGGGTTTGATTTTCACATTATTCTTGAGGCTGAACTTTCAATTGATGGCCAAACCGAGCTAGACCACCTCCATCCACCCTCATGAAACGCAGAAGGGTGAGATTGAAGTAGCCGTGCTTTATAAATTAGAACGTGCTTGATGAGGTTTGTTACTGGGGTGCTCAGTCAAAGCAACCCCCAAAAGTATGAAAATGAAAAGAACTGTTCTGGGTGGTGTGGAATAGTCTTTTCTCTGTAGTTCTTCTGCCGGAACTGTTTGAAACTGGTGATGTTGTGGACGCCAATCCAATTGTCAGATAGTAATGTGAATTAAACTGCATGCAATATGTGTGAGAATTAGAAATTGTGAGTGTAAGTCCTTTTTTGTCACTCTGGAAATGGTGCTTATTGTAGTAAAGTAACTTAAAATCAAGATAAGTGGTGAAACTGAGACCTGATAAAGCCAGGCTGGTTTGTTGTTGTTGTTTTTGCGTGCCCATGTGTGTGTTTAAACTACCATGATGCTATTCTTAATGGAGTTTATTTTTGCCAAGTAAAGCCTCAGAATAATGTATAGGTGGGACGCCTCTCCATATTAACCAAGAGTTCAGAGAAAAGGTGAATGCATTTTTTTTTTAGATTGAGAAATTTGAGATCCCTTTTAAGCTTAAATCTTGTCTTTGTGTGCCACTCCATATAGCATTTCTTTTTTTAGTCCAAAAGATTTGTTTCTAAATAGAATGTCTTGTTAGTTTACCCGGTTTAGCCATCTAATCTACTTAGTAAGGCTAACACAGCAAAGAAAATTGTAGTTTGTTTTAGGATCCTTAGGCACCTTTAATTCTTACATAACAAATATTTATTTGGCCAATTAACCCTGTCGACATTTCCCCTTTATTTGCTTTTCCTTTTTCGTGTTGCTAAAGTGAGGTTGTCTAACAAGACGGCCAGTTCCTGACATTTCACTTACCAAGGTGCTAATAGCACAAGCGGTGGTTTGCTGAGGACTCAGCTGACTGACACTTCATTTTACCCAACTAACAGTTTGTAAAACAGTGTAATATTTTGGAAACTTGAATTATAATGTAAAAAGTTATTTGTACTTTTACATGTTAAAGCCCACGTTCCTGTTTTCTCCCACATCTGGAGACCACCACCCATGTGTATGTCAGGATGAAACTGTGCTCTCAGGGTGTTCGTAGTTACTGGTGCTTCAGAAATAAGATCACCAGACCTTTCTCGTGATCATTTTTTACATCTCTTTAAGGGACTTTTCATCGAGCAGCTTACTTATTTTTATTGAAGATATTCTCAATGTAATGTTAAATTTAAAAAAAAATCTTGCTGGAATTTTTTTGGAAAGATCCCTTGACTCATTTTTCCAATTCTCAGCTATAAAGTGATGGTAAACAAATCTTGCCGTTTATGTTTTGGTAAGAAGTGAATCACTAACAATTTGTATGTAACTTATCTATTTCTCTGATTGATCTAGGAGGAAGGCAACATCCGAGTGTCTTAAGTCCTGACCTCCTCAATGTCACTTTATAGCAACTTATTTGAATTTGATCAATAGTTAGGAAACAGACATTTGGGGAAAACTTCACTTTGCAAGTCCATGGAGTATCTGCTGAACTATATGTGTTATAACCGATTATTTTGTTCTTTTATTTTGAAAAGCATTCTGATACGTGTTTGTGGAAGGTTTTTAAGTATTCTTAGTGACTGGAGAATGAGGAAAACGATTGTCCCCGCTCAAGGAGGGTCAAGGCTATATTTAGTTAGGTGGAGTGGAGCCTTTGAGCTTCTTTATTTTTATCTATGTCTTCACTGGCTCGCCCACTAATTTCAGAGAACCAAGTTAGAGTTGGACTGCAAAGTATTATACTTCATAATGGGGCTTGTCAATTCAGTTATTTCTCTCTTGGCCTTTGTAGATGAAGAAGAAAAACATCTTATGCTAATTATATTTTTAGATTTTTTTTACAGTATTACTAGAAACGGTTACAAATGTTCTTGGTGATTCGTGTCTTAAAAACTTTCTAAGTCAAGTCACTGAAAACTGACAAAATCATTTGTAAACCTAGGTTTAATATATTTTCACTTGCTGTATGATTGTTCTGGTTTCTATACATAGACAGTTGTAGGATTTTTTGTTTTATCTGTTGTGTTTTTCTTGTACTGCTCAGATGAAGTCTGTTTTCACATCTCTACATAAATAAAATCACAAGATTCTTAGAGCTGATGGACAGTTAAAAGTCATGTTAAAATCGTCATTTTATTTCAGAAAGTACTTATTGAAAACTATGATACCTAGTGTGGTGGGTATGTGGTGAAGGGGATAAAAATGGTTATAACACCGTTCATGCTCTCTTGAAGTTAAAGTCTTGGGGAGGGGCAGGGGAGGCAGGGAATATAAAGAACAATAAAGCTTCTTATAACATGCTAACTTTATGGTACTTTGGTTACCTAGAGGAGCCCAGGTGACATAGTGGTTACGGGTTGGGTGCTTACTGAAAAGTCAGCAGTTAAAAACCACCAGCTGCTCCACAGGATAAAGACAAGGCTTTCTACTCCCATAAAACGTCTCAGAAACCCAAAGGGGTAGTTCTACCCTGGCTAAAGTGCCGCTAGGAGTCATACTTGACTTGATGCAGTGAGTTTGATTTAGATTTGGGGTTTAGTGGTTTAGCTGTTAAGTTTGGACTTCCAACCGAAAGGCCAGCAGGTCAAACCCAACAGCCACTCGATGGGAGAAAGATGAGGCTGTCTGCTCTTGTAAAGGCTTACAGTCTTGGAAATCATAAGCAGTTTCTTCTTCGAGAATCTTGTTGAATTGTAATTCACTCAAGGGTAGTGGGTTTAAGTGACATTGAGTTATTTTAAGGCCTTTAATTTTGTGAGAACTGTAGAGAAGGGAGACTAATATTTTGGCAAAGGCAAATACCTGATTACTATGGAAGTGTATGACTTACTGTGATCATAATTCCTCAAAACACTCGAGTGAGTGAGTATACTGGACTAGTTTTGTTTACAAGTTGGATTTTCCTGAGCTGCTTTGAATGATTTTGATTTAAGTACATAAAACCTTTTAGATAGAAAATAAATGTATTGATAAATTAAATCTTTGCTCTCTAAATTGGATTTACAATTTTTCTTATTATTAATGAGGAGGCCATTAGATTCTAATGCGTAACATACAGGTATTGGCTATCCTGGAAAGCCTCAGATTGTTCCTGGAAATAGCTAAAGCAGATCATCATAAAGGAGATGGTATTGGAAAAGCATGCCTGATCAAGCACTTAATACTGTATTACAAGTTTTAGTGATGATCTATCATATGAGGCAGGGATGGGATACGAAAATAACTTTGCTTACTCTCTGCCAAACAGTGGGGTGTGTACTTTGCTGCACATGTACTCTCACCTAGTAGTTAGAACTGCATTGTGGGAGAGTTGATTTCTCACTGTCATAGGTGATGACAATTGAGGCTTAGAGAAAATAGTGGCATAGTGACTTTCTTGTAGTTTAAAAAAAAATCTGGAGGTGACACCAAGGGCCTAAGTAGAAAGGGAGGATGTTTCCAGAATGATAACAACAAATGTGCAAATGTGGTCTGCATACAGTTGATGATACCGTCTGCATATAGTATTGATTGTAATAAGAGTTGTATGAACCCCCAGTAAAATGATTTAAAAACAAACAACAACAACAACAAAAATTCCTGGATTCCCAAGACCCAAGCTGTCTCATTTCTGTTTAGAAAAACTAATTATTACTCTAAATTTGGGGTCATCAGATTGTTGGAGGACAGCCCACAAATTAAAAATCATTTTTAATATTTTTAAAGAATTGAAGCCAAAACAGAACACTTTTATTCCTTTCTTTCTTTCTTTTGTACTTTTCTTTTAAGGAAGAAGAAAATATACACAGTCGATCATGTGTACATACAAGTCTCCAAATTATTTCCTGGTTCTTTACAAGTAAAGTTTGCCAATTCCTGCTTTTAACCTTCAGTTAACAACAACAAGCATATGCAAAAAAAAAAAAAAACCCAAAACCTTAAAAAATACAAAAACAATATGTACTTTAAAAAATGGACATATGTGACTGAACCCCAGTGGCGTAAGTGGTTGAGTGTGGGACTGCGGCCCGCGGGCTCGGCGGTTCAAATCCAGTGGTGGCTCTCAGGAGCAGCACTGGGTAGCGCCCACGACCACCAGAGGTAGTGATGCCTCCCCCCCAAAAAAATAAAAAAAGAAACCCTGCAAGCAGTTCTCGGTTCCATAGGATCTCTGAGTTGGAATTGACTGCATGCATGGCAGTGGAATTAGTCATTTGAGATCATTTGATAAATGAAAGCTGCGGGATACATTACAGTAAAATACATAAGCAGTTTAAAATTGAATGTCATAAACTTTTATAGTAGCCTTGAAGCTTGTGTAGTTGTCCTTGAACTTCAGGTTGAAAAGTAAACAGACAGAAGGATACAACCTTGTTGTCGTAAATATAGCTCAAACTAACCTGCTAGAATAAATCGTAAACACTTTTATTTCACTTGCTTCCTTAAATGTTTGGTGCAGGTGTTTGTAGAAAAGCTGGGGGAAGAGGGTGGCAGGATGATTGCTCTACCCAGCAAAGTGTAACCTGCCTCCTTTTCTTTTTCCTCTTGGGAAGGCTTTTTTATAGCAGATAGAGACATTTCTGAATCAATAGTTCAGTAAGAAATCTGACATTTCCAGTTAAAGTTCTACCACTGAACACCTTGTTGGTAGGTTAATTACCTACCCAGCACCACTTCCTGTCTTGTTTGCCTGTTTCCTCAGAACACTGTCACCGCAAACAAGTACAAAGTCTTTGTTCACTTTGTTCCTTACTCTGCGTCATGGGCCAACCTGACATTTTTGGGGCATGACATCGGAGCACATCACATTAGCAGTTTTACAGAGTAGTTTCAAAATCTGTCTTGCACAATTACCCAGACAGGCATAAAACTGGATACTTACTGTATTTATACTAGGGAAAAATGAGGTACTAGTGTTAATTATTCACTTCACATGCGAAAACTGCAGGTGATACATGGAAATTGCCTGAGGGATTACTTACTTCCTTTGCCAGCAGCTATCCTTAAGGACTTACTATGTCTTCTGTCCTGTAGGATTGCCTATGGGTGATTTCAGTCAATAGAACCTCAAAACAAGATGGACCCTACTTCAGGTTATCAGTATTATCATGTATCAAGAAACTTGGACAAAGACCCCTCCCCCCGCCTTTAGTCTCGCTTTCCGTTTCTGTAAAATGCAAATAGAGATAATACCTATCTGAGTGGCCATTAGAAATGCCACATGTCTGATGACTGCTGAGTAATGTATCTTCCATTTATAACTAAACAAATAGACACATTGTCATGAGTTTTGCTAGAGATAGGTCAGACATGTGCTAGATGATAGATTATTTTTTCCTTTTCAATCAATAATAACCTTATAGCAAAATTTAAGTGATATGAAAATATGTAGCATAAAGAGCAAAAATCTCCTATATCATCATCTCTAAAAGAAAACTATTATTATATTTGAGGGGTATTCTTTTTGGGGGCAGGGGGCGGGGCGGGCATCACTGCTCTCCGGTGGTGGGAGTAGGAGGCCCAGCCCCACTTCTGGAATTGAACCTCTGTCCCAGAGGGCCACAGTCCCACGCACAACCACTACGCCACCCGGGCTCAGCCCTTGAGGGATATTCTTTAGTTTTTTTCCCCTTAAATGTATATTATTATTCACTATAAAATGAGATGAAACTTGGTATCTTACCTTTGCCAATTTATTTGGATTTTCTAAATCTACTTCCTTTGTTTACAATATGTATTGTATGGAAATACAATAAATTAACCAATTCTTTGGAAATTTGTTTTCTCTTTAAAAATAATGTCACTGTTTTGCCTTTATCTTGTATAGGTTAGATTTTGTTTTTCCTTTGTTCTTTTTCCTGTGATTTGTTAGCTAGGTCTTTTTGGTTGTTGGCCAGTTTGACCCTCATTTTCTTTGTAAATGTTAAAAGTGTTTTAGATAGTTGCCTTTGAGTCAGACAAAATGTTAAGGAACCGTGGGCGTAGAATGGGTTATGAGTTCCAAGGACGGCAGTTTGAACCTACCAGCCACAAAAATACGACAGTTTGATCCCATAAAGAGCCTTAGAAACATACAGCCTCAGAAACCCACAGGGGCAGTTCTCTATAGGGTCAACTGTGAGTCAGAATTGACTCCCTGGCAGTGAGTTCAGTTCTGTTTGAACCATGCTGGCCTCTTTGTCCAGGCATGTTCCCATCACAGCACCCTTCCTCTTCCTTCTCCCTGAATGTTTTGCCTAAGCTCTGTGAGGCTAGCTCATCACTTCTTCAGGCCTTTGATAAATAGCACCTTTTGAGTATCTTATAAATAAAGGCGTCCTGGTGATGTCGTGGTTACACATTGGGTTGCTGACTGTAAGTTCAGCAGCTTGAAACCACTAGTTGCTCTGACAGAGAAAATTGGGACTTTCTGCTCCTATAAAGAATTCCAGCCTTGGAAGCTCACAGGGGCAATTTTATCTTGTCCTATATGGTCTCTGTGCATCAGCAATGAATAGATGGCTGTGAACTTGGGGTTTGCTTTGGTTATATATATATATATATACATATATATATATATATATAACTATAGGCGTTGGGAGGAAAGGGTTTTTTTTTTTTAAGTATTTGTAAAACTGACTAAATTGTAGGTGTACAGCTTGGTGAATTTTTCAAAGGGTAGCTAAGCTGTGTAACTAAAGTGTTGCAATTGTACATTTTTTTCTGACAAGGATTTGCTTAATGCCTGTATTGGGTAGTTGTCATAAGCATTTTAGTTGATGACATTTAAGCGAGACTGTTTTAAAATCATTATAAATCACGGAACACTTTCTTGATAAGTGCACATGCTGTGCTAACACTGGTGAACTGTGCTAACTTAGGTCCCCACTAGTTTGCCACACTGACTCTAGCTTTCATCAGTGACCTTAAGGTACTGGTGTCCTCTTATTCTCACATGCAGCCACAACAGAAATTTAAACATGAATGTGTTTGCAGCCCTACTGGACACTCCGAAAACTTTATTTTTAAATTTACAATCTTGGGAACACTCAATATTGTTAAACTGTAGGTTGAATTTTCCTTAGACTGATAAAAAGAATAACAAGCTTGTTTTCACTGATCTAGTGCATAATTAGCAATTTTCATATAACTGGCAGAATGCCTTGTAGCATATTTTTCTTTATTTTCTAACCACACACTGTGCATGAATTCATGCTTCCAAATTCTTCGAATGTGACAAGGACAGTAGAGATGACAGTATGGTGGGTGGAGCACTGAAATGTCAGGATTTTAATTTGCATAATTTTCTAAAAATGCCTTTTCCCCCAGCATCATCAGATCTTATTGATGTGTACTTAAAGATGCTGTGATTAGCTTGGTGGGGGTGTTTTCATTGAGTCTATTATATTAAGTGCCCTGTAGTGTACTTGGGCAATTGGCAAGGTATGTGGCAATAAAGCAGGTATTTGTGACTTAAGGATATTTCAAAATGGTGTTTCTCCAAGGTTCAGCTCACTATCCTACCTATATAACTCTTCTTAGAAGTGACTTGTTTTCTTCCTGTAAAATGGAAACTAGCAATTATTTTATTGTTCTTAGCTGCCGTTGAGTTGACCTCCGGCCTGAACTGTTGATCACACAAAGGATTATCATTGGCTGAGTTTCAGAAGTGAATCACCACGGCCTTTTCTTCCTAGTCTATCATCTGGAAGCTCCACTGAAACTTGTTCAGCATCACAGGACACTCGAGCTTCCACTGGCAAATCAGTAGTGACTATACTTGAGCCTTGGTGGCCTCGTGGTTTAAGGGTTAGGCTGTTGATTGTAAGGGTTGGAACTACCAGGTGCTCCCTGGGGAAAAGATGCCGTTTTCTCCTCTCGTGAAGTTACAGGCTCAGAAACTCACAGGAGGAGCTCTAACCTACCCTACAGGGTTGCTCTAGTCAGAATGGACTCAATGCTAGTGAGTTTGGGGGGTGGAGAGGTGGGGGTTGGTGCTTGAAGTACACAAACTGGAAATCGAACCCAGATCTCTTGAGTAGAAGTAGAGAATTCTACCACTGACACACCCCTGTCCTTTAAGCAATAATTAAAATAATTTTCAAAATAAAAGCAGGTTAATTCTGACACATAGAGATACCTCTATCTGCTTTCTGAGACTGTACAGCTCAGGGAACAATCTGCCCTGTGTTTTTCTGGTGGAGCCACTGGTGGGTTTGAACCACCAACCTTGTGGTCAGCAGTTCAGTGCCTAACCCACAGCGCCACCAGTAACAATAATAGGGAGGTATGTCTACTGCTGAAGATCAAGGATTTCATATGGATTACAACTCAATGTAAAGAAGATCAAAATCCTCATAACTGGGCCAATAGGTCACATCACGATAAGTGGGGAAAAGATGAAACTTTTAAAGGATTTCCTATTGGTTGGGTGGACAGCTGATACTCGTGGAAGCGGCAGGCGAGAGAACAAATAACATGCATTTAGGTAAATCTTCCGTACTTCAGAGGATTGAAAAGCAAAGGGCCTAACCCAGGCCATGAAATTTTTAATTGCCTCATATGCATGTGAAAGTTGGGCATTGAATAAGGAAGACTGAAAAATAATTGCGGCTTCCACTGTGGTGCTGAAAAAGAATATTGGAAGTATCATGGACTGGCAAAAGGAAGACCTAGATGAAGAGTGCTCCTTAGAGTTAAAGATGGAAGGATCCATCTCATGGACTGTGGGTGTGTTATCAGGAGAGACCAGTCCCTGGAGAGTGGCATCGTGCTTGGTCCAGTGGAGGGACAGTGAAAAAGAAGACCCTCAACAAGATGGATTGACAACATCAGATGCAGCAATGGGCTCGAGCTGGAGAACAGTGGGGAGGATTGCCTAAGAGCAGCTGGTGTCTTGTTCTGTTGTACACAGGGTCCAACGTGTTGTACAGGGAGTTCCACTCAGTGACGCCTAACGATTCTGCTTTGTAGCTGGCATAGGAATATGTATTTTGAAAACTGGTGTTCTCTTCTTAAATGCTAATATTTAATCAATATCTCCGTAAATTGTGCTCTCTGGTATTTGTGTTGTATGCTGACTTCTGTTCTGTTTCACACAATGGTCTTTCATACATATTAGATGATGTTAGCACTCATTACCATGGATAATTATGGTTGCCGACTCTGTTACAGTCTGGCTACCTTAGTCATTTGGTAAGCAAGTAAATAATTCAAAGCTTTTAGTTCTGTGAAACTATCTGTGGCCAGAATATGACCCATTCAATTAAAGCTAATTTCATTTACACAATAATTATTTTTATAATGCATTGAAAATCTGATTTTCTTTTGCTATTATTAGGCTAATATTTTCAGCCTAAAATTTAGACCAGGTGGTGTCTGGTCTATGTCAATATTTTGAACAGCTATAAGTTCAACAGTATTTGACTATTTAGATCTTAATTAGGTCCAGACTGACTGCTGACATAGAAAGAATTTAATTAAATGTCTGTAGTAAAGTTTAGGTCCTATTGTTTACTAAAGCTGAAGTGGAAGGTATTTTGAGATTAGTAGCATAAAATGAAAAATTTTGGCAGTGTAAGCCAGAAATCAAGCCTGAGTCCAGCCTACCTAAATTATAACTGACCCCCCCCCCTTTTGTGTGTTCAATCATTTACAGTAGTTGCATAAATTGCCTACTCAAAATTTTTGAACTCTTTAGTACTACAGAATTAGGATTTCCTCTGGACTGAGTATGCCTGAGATTCGTGCCAGTCAACAGATGTTGACTGAGCAAAGGTCCTTGGGAAGAATCATTGGAGTCGTGGGGACACTCTCTGCGATTAAGAGTTCCCTGAGAAATAACTGGGCCGTCTACTTGCAAAAGTAGCAGTAGAAGATGAGGGGTTTCTGTTTTACTCCTGGAATTGCTGTTGATTTGCTTATGTATAACCTTGGCAAGTTGTGCAGCTTGTTAATTTTAAAACTGAGAGAAAAGGATTTTTTAAAATTAAGTTCTTAGAGAACAGAATGAGGTGGATATAAAATAGCATTAGTCATAGATCACTTTCCTGTCGTTTCTGCAGGCTGTATCGTCTATTGATGGACGGCGGGTGGAGAGCAGGTCAGATGGTAGGGATTTCTCCTGCAAATGCAGGTACAGAGGAGCCCAGGTGCAATGGTGGTTGCAGCCCCGTGGCTGCTAAAAAACTGATTCGAATCCACCAGCTGTTCCAAGGAAGAAAAATGGGGCAGTTCTACTTCCATAAGGAATTATGGCCTTGGAACCCTGCTTGGGTCATTCTTCTCTTAAGTTAGAATTTCCTCAGTGGGCCTGCAGGTAAAATTGTTTTAAAGATTTTTTCATGTAATTAATTGTAAGCTCCAAATTTACCTAGTACTGTGAACAAAGAAAAGCAGAAATACTGATCATATTAAAATCATCTGTATTTCACAAGAGATGTTTTTGCTACTCACAATTGGAAGTTGAAAAGTGAGGAAACTAGACCATTCCAAACTTTAAAGTATTTAACAACCTCATTTCTTCTGTTGAATTACTTTAGTGCTTCATATTTGTTTGATACGCCTGCCTGACTTTTGTGTTTTCCCTTTTTTTTTTTTCTTTCTCCGCGTCACTGCCCTGGTGGGAATCGGAAGCCCAGCCTTGCTCCTGAAGAGCTACTGCTGGGTTTGAACCGTCAACCCTGTGGGCCGCAGCCCCGCACACAACCACTGCACCACCAGGGCTCACCTGCCTTTTGTGTTTTCTCTTTCATTGTTCCTGTCTTCTGCTAGGTGCCCTGAAGTTGAGCCCGCCCCAGTATGTACAGCAGAGCGCAACGCTGCTTGTTCCTGCTCCATCCTCATCATTCCTTTTATGCCCATTGTTGCAGTCACTGTGTCAGCCTATTGCATTGAGAATGTTCTGCTTTTTCGCTAACCCTCATTAGTATGATAATTAGGCCTTAAGTTGTTTTCTATTTCCCTCACTTCATCTACTAGACTTTTAGAACAACATCAGTTTATTCAATAAATGTTGGCCATTTCTGCCTAGACCATATGCATTGCAAAGGGAATTCTTCACAAAGAAAGAAAGAGAAACTGTCCTTCCTTCAGGATAGTTTGTTTTATTTTTAAATCTAGCAATGAGAAATAACATACTTCAGTGTAATGAGACTTAACAACGTAGAATTTACGAATACATGCCAAGACTAATAACTGTTACTGTCTAACGGCTTTGGGGGACACCTGTGTATCTCCAAGATACTTATAGACCGTCTCGTTGAAGCTATTCTCATAAGAATACAAACGTCTTATTTGCATCTCATTCTCGATAGTCTTCTAGCAGTGCCATGCCATGCCATCATTATCCTATGATGGTTAATGGAATGTGAGCTTGCCATTCTTAATGTTTTAAGCTTTTATTGCTTATAATTTCTAACTAGATCCATGGCAATAAATATCACCCACATGATTTTTTAACATGTAAAGGAGCCCTAAGTCAGAATGTGTGAGTCAATGCCCTAGCGAGGTGTCCTGGTGGCACTGTTGGTAAGCATTGCATTACTAATCTTAAGGTTGTGGGGTCAAACTCACCAGCCAATCCAAGGGAGAAAGATGAGGCTATCTACAGCATCCAAAACCCTACACAGGGTTGCCATGAATAGGGTTGGCAGTGGGTTTGGTTTTGGTTGGGTCCGGCATGAAGTTTCTTTCTTTTTTTTCTTTTGACCATATCAGAAGACATTATCGTTGCCTCACCTTCGGAGTCAGCCTAAGGAATATTGGACACATTATTTTCAGTTGGTGGCAGTATTACTTGCATTCTTTGGTGTTTTGAGGAGCACAAGGTTGAGTGGTTTGTCACAGTTTCGAGTCTCCCTGTTCCTTTGTGGTCACAAACTAACCACTTGAGCTTCTTTGTCCTTTCTCATAGGAAAACAAAGCTTATAATGCCATACCCCCTTATGAGAATCAAGAATGTTTATGAAGTACTTAGAAAAGCATAACCAAACCCACTATCATTGAGTTCATTTTGATTTACAGTGACCCTATAAACATATAAAAGTGCCAGATTGGATTCAATTTTGTTTTGCCTTATTCACAAATGTGTGTTGTGGGGAGATGGCAAATGACAATAGTTTGGTTTCTTGAACAACACCCCTCATTTGGTACTTTATCTCTTGGGTACATAAGCCATCAGTTAATAATGACCTTTGTTAGTCACCAGCTACTGGAATTCTTTTATGAAGGACCTGCAGCCCATTTTTGCCCAGTGTAAATAAGAAAGACAAGGCTTTCTGTTCCCTAAAGAGTTACAGTTTCAGAAATCCACAGGACAGTTATATTTTCTTCTACAGTGTCGGTATGGGTAATCAGAATTGACTTGTTTGTGTTCTCTCTTTCTGTCACCAGAAAAGTGCACTATTAGTAAAAATTGATCTCACTTTTTACAAAGGGAACACACTCAAGTAACACACTCAAGCAGCATTTAGAACAAGCACTGAAATACTTCCAGCAACCAAGAGCAGCCCCTATATCACTTTCCGGATGGTTTGGTGGTTTGGTGGTTTGGTGGTAGAAGTCTCGCTTTCCAATCCAGAGACTTGGGTTTGATTTTTTTTAATCTAGTGCATAGCCATTTCCTGTCTGTATGTCACCAGAGACCATGTTTTACTGTTATGCTGAGCAGTTTTCAGTAGTGTTTCCAGACAAAGATGAAGAAGAAAGACATGGCAGTTTGCTTCCCTTTGGATCACCACAGTCTTGCGACCAGTGTTTTGTTCCATTATGACACAGGTCCACCAAGAATCAAGTGCCACCTTGAAAGCAGCGAACACATGCAACATTAGAGCCACTGCCTTCTCACATTCTGCCTTAGAGTAACTACTAACCTGACATATAATACCATTGATTTTTCTTTCTCGTTTTTGAACTTTTATATATAAATTGAACTATACAGTACGTATGCACTTTTTGGTCTAGCTTCTTTATCTCAACAATATTTTTGAGAGATAATCAATATTATTGGCAGTTTGTTTATGGAATAGTATTCTTTGTGAATCTACTTCAGTTTCTCCTTGCTACAGTTGATGAGAAATTGAACAGTATTACTGTGAATATTCTTATACAAATCTCTTGCTAAATGCTATGTGCTTTTCTTACCTATGAGTAGGATTGCTGGGTTCTAAGGCATGCATGTGTTTAGGTTTATCAAATTTGTGCACAAATAACATGCATCATAAGGGTTTTTGTAAGTGGTACAGCTCCTGTACACAATAATTTCTTGTGTCTGTTAAATGTGTGTTCATGTTATTTTCATGGGAGTATTGTATGTAGAAAATACTGTAGTAGATTTTCCCAGTTTTTAAAGCAATTTAATTTAACATCCTATCCAACATTTGGTCTTCATATAATTTTTGCAACTTAAAGAATTGAAGGACTTTTAATGAAAGCAGCAGAAGAGTCTCCTTCAACCTTGTGCACCTCTCCTAAATCAGTCTTCCGAAACAACCATTTGTAACTATGTCTGCTTTTAGCATGTTCTAAGAAGTAAATGTGTAGCCAGACAGCATAGTTTGTATTGTTTCTGCCCTTTTACATTTATGGAAGAATTTTTAATCATTTTATTGGGGGCTCATACAAGTTTTATCACAATCCATACATAAACCCATTGTATGTCAAGCACATTTGTACATTTTTTGCCCTCATCATTGTCAAAACATTTGCTTTCTACAAGACCTTGGTATCAGCTCCCCATTCCCCCCCCCTCCATTCCCCCTCCCTCATGAACCCTTGATAATATATAAATTATTATTTTGTGATATTTTACAATGTCCGATGTCTCCCTTCAACCACTTTTCTATTGGCCACCCCCAGGGAGGAGGGTAAATGTATATCCTTATCATTGGTTCCCCCTTTCTACACCCTCCCCCCCCAACTTCTCTCCATCCTTCCGGTATCACCATTCTCACCACTGATCCTGAAGGTATCATCTGTCCTGTATACCCTATGTTTCTGGTTCCTATCTGTACCAGTGTACATCCTCTAGCCAGATTTTTAATTGGGATCATGATCGTCATGGAGAGGAAACACTGAAGAACTAGATGAAAGGTGTATGCTTCATCATTAGCTACACTGCACCCTGACTGGCTCATCTTGACGTTTGTTTTTAAGATCTAGTACATCATTGTCTCCCAGGGGTTGTTTCATCCTTCAGAAAAATATACAAGGATGAGTCAAAAAAAACTCTGTAAAGAGAGAGAAACCTTTATTAAATAATCAAATCCCAAAACATGAAGCCATGCTCAACCTATCTCATTAGATCTATACATTTCTGATGGCAATATTTCCATCTCTTTAACTCCTCTCCAAATCTGCAGTCTTCAATTTCTACCAAGTCAAAATGGCAGCTTGGACCTCTTTGAGTTCCTCTTAAATATTTTGGGAACAAAGAGAAATCTGATGAGATCAAGGCTGTAGAATGATGGAATAAGATTTTACAAGGAAATTCTTATAAAGCATCCTTGTACCCCTTGAACAGAGAATACATACATTGTCATGATGGGGGGGAAAATATCATTTGCCTCATTTTCCTAGACTTTTTTTTCTCACCAATCAGTTTTCAATATTTTTAAAACCTTTCCTCATGGTTGTCATGTGTTCTTTGAGAAAAATCTATCAAAGTTACCCTTTAGGCATCCCCCAAAATAGTCGGTTGAACTTTCTGTACTGATCTCTTTGCCTTAATTTAACTGGCCCAGAAGATTCCCCTCAGTATTCACATTTTGACTGTACTTTGTTTTTGAAAAGCACTCTAATGTATTGCTATTGCTGTATTGCTGAGAAGAATATAAATAAATTACTTAGAGAACCTG
This sequence comes from Nesogale talazaci, assembly GCA_004026705.1. NCBI lineage: Eukaryota > Metazoa > Chordata > Mammalia > Afrosoricida > Tenrecidae > Nesogale > Nesogale talazaci. Next base: position 13,589 of record PVJH01013076.1, on the reverse strand, counting down.
TCTGGGTTCATCCATTGTTTGCAGAGACACATTTAAACACTTCCTTTGTAATAAATCCCTGTGTATTTGAACTGGAACCCAAGTAGCAGTACTTTTTGACTTACCCATGTATATCCTCTCGATATTCTGTTCTATCATCTTCTGTTAAGTGTTATACAAGTCTATTTCAGAGTTTATTTTCTCAGTTCTTTCATTACTGAGAAGAGTCTTGGTGGCATAGTGGTTATGCATGTGGCTGTTAACTGCCAGGTCAGGAGTTCAAAACCACCAATTGCTTCACAGGAGAAAAGTGGGCCTTTCTACGGCAATAGAGAATTACAGTCAATTTAGTTTGGTATCTAATAACAGCATACCATAGTATCTCAAGCAAAACTGATAGACATGAAGAGGGAAAAAGACAACTCAACAATAGTTGGGAAATGTACCTCATTTTCAGTCATTAGAAACTAAACTAACTGCCATCACGTCCATTCTTAATCAGAGTGGCCCCATAGCAGTGGATGGAACTGGCCCTGTGGGGTTTGAGACTATAATTCTTTAAAGGGACAGAGTGTCTCATCTTTGTCCTGTGGAGCAGCTGGTGGTTTGGAACTGCTGACCCTGCAACCAGTGAGCAGCCCAACATGTAACGCACCGTGTCACTTCCTATGTATATACATGTTCCTCATGGATTTACCTTATCCCTGTGACATGTTCCTCGTTAGTAACTTTAAGTTGGTTTAAAAGTCTCTCATCTGACATTATGGTAGCCCCTCCAGCTTTGTTGTGGTGAATGTATATATTTATTTCCAATAGGCAGCATATAGTTGTATCTATCTCTTTTATATCTCAGTGTGATCATCTTTCTTTTGGTTGGATTGCTTTAACATTCACATTTGACATTACTGTTGATATGCACCTACTATTTACCCTGTGTCTTCTGTATGTCCCATCTTTTTGCTACTTTGTTCTTCCTTTGCTGCTTTATTTTGCATTAAGTGAATATTTTCCAATGTAGCATTTAAATTTTAAATAGTTTTCATGATATTTATGTGTATTTGAGGCAAAGTCACATTTTAGATAAGATTTCAAGACAGAAATGCATGACAATTAAATGATTGCAAGATTACAGGAATGCTCCCAGTGTGAGATCGGGTAGGATCTAGCAGTTAGGCTGGTTAGGCTTTGAAGACTAGGGACGAGTCTTCAGTAGATACACAAGGTCTGAAGGGAGACACGCTGACTGTGTAGAGACTGTCTTGCTCCAACCAAGTGTTAGGGCTTAGAGAAAATTAGAATACCTAGATTTGTAAAGCTTAATGATAAGGGAAAATTCAGTTAGAAAGATTAATTGTATTGGTACTTGAATGTACAATCAAGAATTTTAAAAATAATATTTTTGTTGTCATTGATACACACAGCAGAACACAGCAGTTCAACAGTTTCTACATATACAATTCACTGATTACATTCTTCAAGTTGTGCAAGCATGTAGGGGACCAGCCTCCACAACCGAATGGGTCCTAGTTGCAGTTGTATACTTGAGGGGTAAATGAAAGAGACACCAGACAATGCATGCAGAGTGCGCACCTCTCCCATGTCAACCGGAGCCAGAGTGGGGGGGAATATATTCTCTCACAAGTTTGTAGTCTCAGGCATGTAAGCCAAGTCATACACAAAGGAAGGGATTGTATTAGAGACATACAAGTAACGACAATTAAATGATTGCAAGATTACAGGAATGCTCCCAGTGAGCAAGGAGTATACACGCACTAGGAAAGGGAGGTACGACAAGCATACATGTGACAGAAAGGTACATGTGTAACAAGATGGGCAGCTAGGTAGTACAGTTAAGATGGCCTAACCTTGGTCATCTCGGCTGGTTTGACCTAAAAGTGCCCCTGAGCTCTTCTCCAGGGAAACAACCTTTGATTCATATAAGAGGGGGTGGGCTGTGCTTGGGGTTCTATGGTCTGATTGCTTTTGATAACAGATAGCATTCAAGCAGTGAACCTTCAGGCATTTATAGTAGTAACCATGTTTTTGCAAGAAACACCAGAAAAATGGCATTATTGCGGGGGTACATTGTAGGGAACAACTTTTACTTAGGAGAATGTAACTGAGATCGCCTCAAGCTAATGAGTGGCAAGGCCTCTCAGGCTCCTTAAAATGTGGGTGTAGAGACTTTGTATACATACACTTCCAGTTCTCAGTTTCCCACACAAACATTTCCATTTCTTTTTCAAATTGTTCCTCCACTTCTAACATCATCTCAGTGTTTCTTGAGCTTTCCATTGAAACTTTTGAAACCAAGAACTTTTGACTATTTTTTTTTGTGGTCAGTGGCAAACCAGTAAAATTTCTGAGCAAGCAAATGTTAAAAACATTTATAACAAGACTCAAGTGCCAGTATGTGGAGGTTGAGATGGAAACTGTAGAATCCAAACCAAATTTTCACTTTAATTGTACTTTCATGAGAACAGCCTGGTGGCATGCAAGGTCAGCAGTTCAAAACTACCAGCCACTCCATAGGCAAAAGATGAGACGACCTGCTTCTCTAAAGAAGTAGAGTCACGGAAACCCATAGGTTCTATCCTGTTCTTATAGAGCTCACTATGAACTGGGATCAACTCTATGGTAGTAACTTTGGTTTGGCTTTTGATTACTTTCACAAAGAGCTTATGCATTGTCTTTCAGACTAAAGATTTTTTAAAGGGAACATTAATAGCTCTAGATAATCTTGCCTGTAAACCAGCGGCATTAATCATTAGCATATAAATACTTGGATAATTTATAGATACCCAAGTGTTCAGTAATTTAGGCTTGGGTGAAGCCCAAAATTAACGAGCTTAGATTCTGGTTTGACCACTCACTAGACCAAGCTTCAGACTTGGTCTAGACCAAGACTAGACTAACTCTGAATCCTCCTTTGTCTTGTTCTAGTGTCTTGCCTTGGCAAGACCAGAAAAGGCACCATGTGCTGCTAGTTGGGGGTGGGGCTGTGGGTGGGCATGGTAAGCTTCCTAGGGTACGTTAGTATTAATGGCTTACTTTGTTTTATGCCATTTTTCTTATTAAACTGGTGTTTATAACTCAGAATTTTAGATTTATCTTTATTTTTTTTCAGGTTCAAGCCATTTTTTCCATTCCAGACCTTGCAAGGATTTGAAGAAGATGAAGATGAACATATCCACATACAGCAATGGGCACTGACTGAAGGTCGCTTGAAAGTTACACTGATGGAATGCAGCAGGTATGGGCGTCGTGTTTTCCGATTACTTTGTTCTATGAAAGTACCTTGTGCAAAGTACCAAGCAGTGTTTGTATTTATTTAACTTTTGTGTTCATATATATTGTGTCACCTGTTCATTGTGTAATCATAAGTTTAATTTTATAAAATGAGAACTTTTTAATCTGGCCATATTTTTAAAAATCATTCTAATATGGGAGAAAAAGAATTTATTCTGTAATTGTTGTCCAACTTTTAGATGGGTGATTATCGGTTGCCAGCTCTCCCTATTGGAGAGCTGGAAGTCAATTTGGGAATTGTTTGCTATAATTAGAAACACTCTGGGAAGTCAGGACTAGACTTGGAAGCAGCCTCTTTGGTCTGTAACAGTTTAAAGTGTAAGGATTTAGGGGCTTCAGATATGGGACTTGTAAAGGTTTGTGGAAAATTTTAATTATCTTTAAGTTACATCTTCCCATGAGTTTTTTTTTTTTAATTTAAAAAAAAAATTTTTTTAAGGCATCACTGCCCTCAGGTGGTGGGAGTAGGAGGCCCAGCCTTTGCTCCTGGGAGCCGGAATTGAACCTCCATCCCAGTGGGCCGCAGTCCCGCGCACAACCACTACGCCACCGGGGCTCAGCCCCCATGAGTTTTTTTTAAGCGCACCCCCTCCCCCATCCCCTCTTGCAATCTTACCCAGTCTTACTTAGCCAGTGCTACAGTCCAAAACTGATCATCTCTCACTTAAACCCCTAGCCGACTTAAGTACATCCTAAAACTCTGGTTCCCTCAATATTACCAACAGACATTATCTTTACCAAATGAAAAGCTAATTGTCACTCTTCTACTTAAATGCCCTGAATTTTGTCTAGTGTTTTTAGATGTCGATCAACATCCTCGCTTAGCAGGACCTGCCAAGAATTTACCTCTACCTGGTTTCTCCTCTTCCTCTGCCCATTCCTTCACTCAGAGTACTTTAGTTTGTTGGTATTCCTTAGGGAACTACTTAACTCTTACATGTAGTACAAAAGCTACCATACATTACTTGAAAATGAATGGACCTGTTTGTCAATAAAAAGTACATATGAATTTCATATAACATTTTTGTGATTAAATGGTTTAACTTTTTTCATTCTTTTAAAAAATGTTAAAACCATTGATAGACCTCAGGTCTTATAAAAACAAGACTGTAAGTGGGAATTGGCCCTCAGATTAAAGTTAAGGCAGAGAGGCCTTAGATATGTGGGAAAAGACTAAACATTGTGTTAACTTTTCCAGAATGAAAGTCCTTCCCATTTTCTGATCCTCAAAAGCACCCTTTCTTAATTCAACTTAAAAATTATCTCCTTAAAAAAAAAAAATTATCTCCTTAAAGTCTCCTGATCATTCTTTAATGCCTATTTATACCACTTATTTATTACTATAACTTGCAACACATACAAAGTATTTGAATGTAAAGATTATAGCGTATATATACTGTATTTTTGCCTTTGCTAATCACTTACTTTTAGGCATACTAATATTTTTATAATTTGGGGTTATTTAGTTCCTGGATTGCTCAGGATTACATATTATTATGCTGGGAAGTCCAGGTGATAAAAAATTCTTTTTTTTTTTTCAACATCACTGCACTCTGCTGGTCATAGGAGCTACCCAGCGCTGCTCCTGAGAGCTGCTGCTGGATTTGAACTGCCAAGCCCATGGGCCACAGTCCTGCACTCAACCACTTACGCCACCCGGGCTGAGCCAACAAAGAATTCTTTTTTTGGGGGGAGGGGGGCAATCACTGCTCTCTGGTGATGGGAGTAGGAGGCCCAGCCCCACTGCTGGAAATGAACCTCCATCCCAGTGGGCCGCAGTGCTGCTCACAACCACTACGCCACCGGGGCTGAGCCCCAAAGAATTCTTTTATCAAAGACCAGCTATTTTATCTTTTGATAAAGGGAACTGCAGTGTATAGTAAATTAATGCATACATTGGAAACTTGACTCTACACAAGTTTGAATTTGAAGTCTTTGAGTGGATATTCTTTTAATCAGCATTAAGTTTCGACTTGCCATGTTAACATTTAGAGTGAGTTTTGCAAGTAGTCTGGGCGGGCCTAGGAAAATTTTGAGCAAATGCTTTTTCTTTTGGTGAGTCTTCTTGATGCATAAGTATTAGAGGCATACCATTGGATTGCCCTTTTTAAAAAACAATCATGGCACCTTCTACATATTTGAAGGGCAGCCTTGGATAAAAGGCCTTGACTGTCCTATTGTAACCCTTAGCTACATACACACTCACCTGCCCCCAAACCTGCAAGTAACTGTTTGCAAGATAGGTTTGGCATTGATTTCCGTCATTCAGCAGATATTTGTTGTATAGTGTGTACTAGGTTCTGTACCGAACATTTCAAAACTTAATCTTCTTGCTTTAGTGTTGCTTTTGTGATTATGGATTGATTGATTGTATTTCTCTTAGCTTATACCATAGCTATTTATTCAATCCATTAACTGTTGAGTCCTTTTGTTCACCAATACCTGGCTTTATCTGAGGTACAACACACCTTAAGGAACCAAAGATTTTATAAGGGCATTAAGAACGTGTTCTTATTAGTTGCTGTGACTTGGCGCCGACTCCTGGAAATATTGTGTATAACAGAAGGAAGCATCGCTGGTCCTGGTATGGAGGAGTCCATTGTTGCTGCTGTCATCAGCCGTCACTGAGTGTTCCCAGCACTCTTGTCTGTTCGCGGCTTCACCAAGTATAATGTCCTTTTCAACAATCGGTCCTCCTAATCGTGTATCCAGAAGCAGCAAGTTGGAGTCTCCCCATCCTTAGGAACATTCTGGTTGAGTTTCTAGTAAGATTGATTTGTTTTTTCTTCCGGCGCGGTATGTTGCGTAGTCAATCTTCTTTGCCAATACCGATTAAACGCATCAATTCTTCTGACTTCCTCTTTCATTATCCAACTTCCTCATGCACAGAAGGCAGTTAGAAAGGCCGTGGTTTGGGTCAAATGCACTTTATCAAAGTGATATCTTTGCTTTTTAAAACTGAAGAGATCTGTGCATCAGATTTGCCTGGTGCAGTATTCCCCTTGATTCTGGACTTCCTGCCTCCATGGATGTTGATGCTTAGTCACATTTTCCCCTCCCTGAACAAGACCTATTTAAACATTTCCAAATTTGTTATGCCATTTAGATTATTTTGTGCTTAATGTTTCCATACATGTTTATTTGTAAATTTGAGAAACTGACCTTGAATCAAGTAAAAAGAATGTGACTTTGTTTCCCTCCAAGTCCATGAAATGGAACATCATATTCATCAGGCAATACGGGTTTTAAGTGAGCACTTACCTTTGTATTTTTTCAACTGCTTGTTTATAGATAATTAAAGCGTTCTGGATGAGTACTTTTTTTTTTGTTTCTTTTTAAACTTTATTTTGAAATCATTTTAGACCTATAGAAAAGTCTCTGAGAATATTTCTTAAACTTCACTGTTGATAAGGCTCTGAGAATGAATGAGTTTTGTAATGAGGACACAAATTAGAAGCATTAATAGAAAAGAGACTATTGAAAATGTTAAGAACTTTACAACTAAGTTTATTCTTGGGAAGGCAGCATGAAGAAGAAATAAGATACGTTTTTGAGTTAGAAAGCTCTGATTTCACACTGAACCACATGCCTTGATAATTGCGTGTCCTAGGGATGTTGCACATCTGTAATTTGGCACAAAGATGCTACTTTGCTGGCAATTGTGACTGACTGGAGGTACAAAAAGCCGTGGGCCTTCCATAAATGTAACTTTGTTACTATACAGACTGTTCATTTTGGCATATTAGAGTGATAATTTGAATTGAATTTTAGAAGTCTCATGCTATAAAGTTAGGTTCTAGTTTTCTGAAATAAAGTTTTTATTCCTTAAGCAATCAAGGGGAAGGATGAGGAGATTTTATTTGTAAAAGGTGCTTCTTAACAGTTTACGTTTGTCAAGTGCCAAATAATGTAATCATGCTAAACAATTGCATGTTTTTTTAGTTGACTAGAGATGTCTTTAAACCCAATTTTATTTGTAGTACTGTGACTAAGAGGCTAAATTATTTTACAGTAGTGTTCTAATTATATTGTCAACATTTAAAAAAAACAAACTCCATAGCCCATCCTCTATCTTAAAAAGAAATAAAAAGAATTTGGGATATTTTATAAGAAAATATAAATAGATAGGAATAAAAGATTAAAATCAACTGTATAGAGAAAACAAAATGCATCTTTAGTAGACAGGGCATCAAAGGAAACCGTATGGATTCACTTCTGATAAACTATGCTGTTTTTCAGGAGAAAAAAGTTCTAGCACAAAGTCCTAAAGAGATTTATTCTATAGATCTTTATGTAAAAGACCTTTAATATGATATTGAATATTTTCTTTGAAACATTATACCATTTTAAAATAAAAGCAAAACTAAGAACAAAAAGGTAAACCTTATAAAATTTTGCTATGTGCTTGTTCTGTACTCTGTACAAAGCAATATACAGGAGCTAGGATGATAGCCTTTACTCATTATGAATAGAAGAAATTTTTAAGATCAGTTATTCACTGAGTCACACACTGTTCTAAAGCTTATTTTTTCTCAATAGCTTCTAGGGTATTGTTTTGGTTTGCCAGGTTCCAAAAATATATCATTAAATTTTTTAAGGTTAAATGTAACCCAAATACAGAAAGCCATACTAAATAAATAAACAGCTTAATTCTTTATTTTCAAGGCAAGCACCTTTATAGCTTCTACCTATGTCAGAAGATAAAACCTTGGTACCTATTTTCCTGCCCTTGTAACTATTCTGACTTTTTCTACATGTCGTGTGTGTGTGTGTGTGTGTGTGTGTGTGTGTAAGCACCATGGCACACCTTCTCTATGTTCTCTTATCTTTCAGCTCTATTGTTTAATTATTTACCAAAAACATTACTCAGATTAGCCTATTGTTAATATTTTGTTACCCCCAAATACTTCAGTATGTATTTCTAAGAATGAGGAGCTTCACTATGCAACTTTAAGAAATTGGTAAAGACCACTTTATCTAATTTGCTTTCTGTCTTTAGTCAGGCACTATTGACTGGTTTGATCAATTTGATCATTTGGTCAGATTTTCTTCACAGCAGAGTTACTATTTATTTCTCCCCATAACCAGTAAGCATTCTAGGAGAAAACACTTTAATAGCAAACAAATGCCCTCATCAAAATCCCATGCTTAGATTTAGTATTCAGATGTGATTCTTTTTTTAATAAAATTTTTAATCATTTTATTGAGGGCTCATACAACTCATCACAATCCATTCATACATCCTTGTGTCAAGCACATTTGTACATGTGTTGCCATTATCTATCCCAAAACATTTTCCTTCTACTTGAGCCCTTGGTATCAGCTCCTCGTTTTTTGGACGACACTGCCCCTTGAACGCTTGTGAATTTGTAAATTATTATTTTATCATAACTTACACTGACATCTCCCTTCACCCACTTTTCTATTGTCCTTTCCCCAGCGAGGGGTTATATGTCAATCCCCAGAAGTGATTCTTGCTTGAACCAGTCTTAAGATAATTACTAACTAGTGATCGTATGACTGCAACACTTGTTCCAAATTACTGGACAGCACTTCTGCATTATTACCAGATCTCCCTTACTCCCCCATGTACCTACTTACTGCAAGTGTGACTCACAGAGTCATTCCTAGTTGGTCCGCACCTATAGATAGCCCTTGGTGAGATGGGTTGACATAGTGGCCCCGATCGTGGGTGCAGCAGTGGCTCATGTGTAGCAGCAGTTGTGAGGATAACATAGTATTTTGTTCTGTTGCATATAGGGTTGATATGGCCAGAACCAACTCGGTCAATGACAACTAAACAACAGTAGTTTTTTTGAGAAGAGCCTTACTTATGTTAGTCAGTGGTTCAGTCACTAACTGCTCCCAAAAAGAAAAGACCTGGCAGTCTGCACCTGAGAGATTAAAGGCTAGGAAACCCCATGAAGGCAGCTCACATTAACAGCATAGTTCTTGACTGCCCTTAATTATCTTGATATTTTAATTTCCCCAGACTTGGCTCGGGTTCAAGCTGGCTCCTGTGTGCTTGTGACATGGCCTTTGTAACTCCCGTAGTTTCTATTACTCATAGTAGTTGTTGTCTCATTTGGCCAAGGAGTTTACCATGTACACATGTATATTCCTAGGTAACCACTAATATGCTTTTTTGCCAAATTAATCAATTTCTATTTTCTAGAACTATATTTAAATAGACTCACACAGTATGTAATCTGTTGTTCCTGCCTTTGTTACACCATATAATAATTTGGTGCATGAAAATATTTGAGAAATTAATTCTGTTTTATTTGTGAATACTACTCAATTAGATAGATAAATCACCTACTGATTTTTCATTCATCTCTTAATGATTATTTGGATTGTATTCAGTTTGGACTGTTGTGAATACCTGTATTATATATATTTGTTTTCAGGTCTTTCAGTGAGTACATGTTTTGTTTTTTTAATCCGAGTTGTGTCATATGAACAATATATATGTGATTAATTGTATAAGAAACTAACTACCAAACAGTTCTCCACATGAATGCATTTTATATTTCTAATTGATATGGAGAGGTAGTTCATTGTTGTGTGACAAAATTCACCATTTTAAAGTATTCGAGTGTTTGTGTATTCAGAGTTTTGCAGCCATCACCACAATGTAATTTCAGAGCATTTCATCCCCTTGAAAAGAAAGCCTGGATGGTTGAGCAGTCATTCCCCATTTCTTCTCCTCCCAGCCTCTGACAATTACTGTTTCCTCACGGCCTCCGGATTTACTTATTCTGGATAATTCATGTACATAGAATTATGAAATCTGTAGCCTTTTATGTTTGACTTCTTTGACTTCGCACAATGCTTTCTCGATCTGTCCACGTGTTAGCATGTGTCAGTACTTCATTTCTTCTCTAGTGCCAAATAAGCTTCCACATTCATATTTATCCACTCCTCCACTGATGGGCATTTGTCTTATTCCCACAGTTTAGCCATTATCAACAATGCTGCCGTGACCATTCATATAACACTTTGCATGCATGGTTCCATTTCTCTTACCTGCATTTTGAGGAGGGGAATGGCTGGGTTACATCGTACTTAAAGAAGTTGCCTGACTCTTCTACCGCTTTCATTTCACTCCGCGGTGTAGGAGACTTCAGTGCCGCACACCTTTGCCGGTGCTTTTGCTGCTGTCGTGCATCTTTATTTCAGCCAGGCTAGTGGTTGGGAGGTGTTAGCTCTTTGTGGTTTTTATTTTCATTTCCCTTTGGGCTAATAATACTGAACATCGTTTTACATGCATATAAACCAGCTGTTTATCTTTGAAGAAATTTCTGTTTTAAAACCACTGTCCCTGGTCGGGATTAAACAAGGACAATGAATCTATGAAGAAACACTGAAACACCAATGAAGGTGGATAAAGATGGTGGGACAGAAGGGAGACAGAAGGAAATAGAGGAAAGAGCTATAAGGCAAAGGGCACTTGCAGAGGTCTAACATAGGTATGTCCATACATAAATACAACTATCTGTTATAAGGTGGGAATAAATTTAAGAACATATCTATAGGCCAAATATTAGGGCAGTAGGTGGACCTTGGACCCTCCCCCTGGTGCTCCCTCAATGCAAGAACACTTTGTTCTTGAATCTGATATTCCTCAAGGCTCACTGGCCCAACAGGATCACTGAAGTAAAATGGGTGCATCAGCAAATGTGGTGAAGAAAGACAATGATGCTCAGCCATCAAAGGATATAACGTCTGGAGTCTTAAAAGCCTAAAGATAAACAATAGACCATTCACTTGGGAAGAGACCACACCCACACAGAAGAAGAACAACAGCCAGTGTGGCCACATGATGGTGAAAGGTCTAGGCAATAGACATCAAATGGGGGAAAAAATACACATATCAATGTGTGCACACACCCCCAAGGTGCCCACTGAGGACATGTGGGAGCATGAGCAAGAGTGGTGAAGAAAGCTGATGGTGCCCAGCTATCAAAAGATAGAGCATCTGGGGACTTAAAGGCTTGAGCATAAACAAGCAGCCATCCAGCTCAGGAGCAACAAAACCAACCATAAAAGAAGCTCACTTGCCTGTGCGATCATGAGATGCTAAAACAATCAGGCATCAAAGAACAAAAATCAAAATCAATGAGCCAATTAGCTCCCGATATCGCTGAAGACAAATGCATACAGAGGCAAACAGAGTAGAAGAAAAGATGGTGCCTAGCTACCAAATGATTGAAGGTCTAGAGTCTCAAAGACTTGAAGATAACTGAGTCGCCATTCAGCATGGAGACAGCAAAGTTCACAGGGAAGAAGCACACCAGCAAGTGTGATCAAGAGGGGCCAAAGGGAGCAGATATCCAGCATCAAAGAACAGGAATCACTTCATTACGAGTGAGGGGAGGGCCAGGGTAAGGCCCACTGGTTGGTAATTGGCCACCCCTTTACAGGGGAGCCATGGAAAGGAGACAGACTAGTTTGAATGCAGCCAGGCAGTGATGATGCATACAAGTTTCCTCTAGTTCCTGAGGTCCCCCTCCCCCACAACCATCATGATCCCAACTCTACCTTACACATCGGATGGACTGGAGAAGGTACACTAGTGGAGAGGGAGGCTGGAAATATGGGGAAATCAGGATGGATGAGCCCCCTCGGGCCAGTGGTTAGACTGGAACTTCTGGATGGGTGGAGAGAAGGTGGGGTAGAGACGGAACCAGCTGCAAGGATCTACATATGACCTGTCTGGAGGACGGGCAATGGGGGGAGTGGGCTGAGGGACGTGTCGGGCAGGGTAACATACGACAGAATAATAATAATTTATAAAGTATTGAGGGTGCATGGGAGAGAGAGAGCAGGGGAACAGGGGAGGGGTTGGAGGAACCGACACCAGGGGCTGGGGGAAAGGGCGGATGTTTGGAGAATGATGACGGCAGTGGACGTGCGAGGGTTCTTGTCACAGTATGTTTATTTATGTATTGGAAAAATGATGTACGAGCCCCTAATAAAATGATTTTTAAATTAAAAAAAAAACACTGTCAATTTCTTATGCTTATGTCTTTTTGTGAGTGAGCTCCAAGAGTTCTTCAAGCCATAATCAAATACATGATTTCTAAATATTTTCCCCATTCTGTGGGTTTTCTTTTTGTATCATTTGAAGAACAAAAGTTTTAATTGTGATGAGAATTTATCTCTTTGGGGGTGTAGGTGCTTATAGCTTTGGTTTCTTACCTAAGAAACCATTGCAGGTGTCAAGGTAGCAAAGAGTTAAACCCCAATGTTTTCTTCTCAAAGTTGTATACTTTGTTACCCACTTCCTGCTCTGGAGTTAATTCTGTCTTTGTGGACTTCTGAGACTCTACATCGGTATAGGAGTAGAAACCCTCATCTTCCTCCCCAAGCATCTGGTGAATTCAAACTGACGACCTTTTCAGTTACCAGTCCAAGGCATAATACACTATGCCCCTAGGACTTTATCTTTTTATAGCCTTGGTACTTAAAAGTCAAATGTGATTTTGAGTTCCTTTCTGTGAATGGCTGCACCTGTTTTAAAAAATTAAATGTAAAATTTTTGAGAACTATAGAATAACATGAGTTCAGAAAAGATTTCCTTAAGGTTTTCTTCCTTATTCTCGAATCTCCAAAATTTATATTTGTCAAGAATTTGGAACTGCTAGCTGGTGCCAAAGAGTAAGGACTCCAGGTAGTTTGGCTTTTGAACACATGGTGGCAGCAGTGGTTTGATGACTGAAAACTGGTATTTCGTAGTTTTGAATCTTTCGTATTTGACCTGCCATCTTTTGGGTCATAGGCTGTGAAGCACTAAGTTTAAAGTTGCTGTTAGCACTATTTAATCAATACTAAGATTATTAATGTTAAGTTGAGGTTGCTTCTCTCCCCCCGCCTTTTGTTTTGTTCAGGGATTTGTGAAGTCTATTGATGAGGTATATGGACAAGAGGATTCCTTTTAGAAATTCTAACTCTAGGATGCAGTTTTCTCATATTTCTCTATTGTGTGTTATCCATTTTCCTTCATTATCTCACTGCTACCTCATGATCGTCATGTAGAGATGAAGGAATAAATGTCAAAGCTATTCTCAGGTTTACAGCTGAACAAATAGGCCACTTTATTTTCTGATTTTAAGGATTATACAGAGATTGGACACATGGCCAACCGCGATTTTTTTTCCTTCAGTAGTAAAAACTGCTTTATGTCGTACTAGAATTGAACCCAAGATTTCCTATTTAGATCCTACTATTAATAAAACTAGGTTATGTCGTAGTTCCTTGACAGATTTCTTTTAAGACAATAGAAATTAGTATTATGA
>PVJH01013075.1:31163-61948 GCA_004026705.1 Nesogale talazaci | reverse complement strand
TCATAGAGAACCAAAGACTATTAAATAATGGTTAAAGCTCCAATTGAACAAGAAGTCATATCATAATAAACCTTCAAACACACTGCAGCATAGGAAGAACTGGAGGAAATTATGCTAAATGAAGTAAGCCAAGCACAAAAAGGCAAGTATAACTTGTAAGCAAAAAAAAAAAAAATGCAAAATGGGACATATGGGAAAAGCTATATTTTCGGGGTGAGGTCTAGGTGCAACCACAGATGCCAATCTCAACCCAGGAATATGTAAGGAGAGGAATGAAAAAGAGACAGGGGCAGGGGAGAACAGGGCACTAACCCACTCAAGGGGAGGGTATTGTTTATATCTCCACAGGAGAGGGAGATAGAGACCAGATTTCAACCGAGAGAGCCAAGACTGAATTCAACATGCAGGCATGAAGCAAGAGGCCAAAAGTGAGAGAGGTCAGTGGGGCTGGCTCACAGTCCCAACTATGTGCCCACCCCCAGAGGAATGCACTTCAGAGGACAGCACTGATGTTGCAGCTCAGGAAACATGGCTGATTGGGAGCAAAGGAAGAGGGGAGGAGATAGTGGAACACACCCTGGCCCATCAATCCCTAAGGACATTATTCTGTCTCAGAGCAGCCAATGCATAGTGAGGATCAAAGGGCCAGGCCCCATCATGAGACAGTGATGCCCGTATCTCATTGACCCCTAGTGCTAAGGGGGACACTACTGGGGACTCGGTGTGGGAGATGTGGCTAATTGGACCCCACCATACTGCAGTGAAACACTAAGGGTATACATACAGTGGAGCAGCAGGGGGAGCAAAGCAACAAAGTGTCCGAGGAATTCCAAAGGTGTGCTTTGGGCCCAGGGCATGGCACCCTAGAAGATTAGACTGGAAAACACCCATAAAGGTCAATAGACAGACTTGGAACTGTTTGAGAGCTTTTAGCTTTTGCTGTTGGTTTTTTTAATTAATTAATTTACTTTTATTGTATTAGCTGTTGCTAATTTATTTTGTGTTGTCTTTTTTTGGTTATGTCTTGCTTTGCTTTGTTTTTTTATGCATATTATTGTCTATGCGTGTTTATCTAGACAAGATAGCCGGGATGAACACTCTTGGTGACTGACAATTCCAGGTGGACATGGGAGAGAGGGAGGTGGAAGGAAAGGAGGGAGGTGCCAATAAACCTTGGGGTAAGGGAAGAATGAATGATCTAAAATTGATGGCAAGGAGGGAATAGAATGCTTGGGGCTGCTTCATCAAGGACAATGTAGCTGAGAGGTTTTACCCAAGCCCAAATAAAGGCTGAACATATTAGTGGGAGGGGAGGAAAGTAAAAGGAAATAGAGGAAGAAACTTGGAGGCAAAGGACATTTATATGTAAATACATTTATATACAATGACAGTTGAATATATCTATGTACATATATTTACTTATAAAGTATTATGGTAGCAGATGGGCATTGAGTCTCCACTCAAGTACTCCCTCAATACAAGAACAATTTGTTCTCCTAACACCCTGTGATGTTCACCTTCCCTGACATGGCTGAAGACAAAATGGGTGCATAAGCAAATGTGGTGAAGAAAGTTGATGGTGTCCGTCTTAAAGGCTTGAAGATAAACAAGCTGCCTTCTAGCTGAGAGGCAACAAAGTCCACATGGAAGATGCACACCAGCCTGTGTGATCACAAGATGTCAATGGGATCTGATATCAGGCATAAAAGACCCCAAACAAAACAAAACAAACAAAAACATATCAATCGGAATGAGGGGAAGGGCAGAGTGGAGAGCCAAAGCCCATTAGTAGTTAATTGAACACACCCTTTTAGAAAGGGCACAAGGAAGAGAAGAGCCAGTCAGGGTATAGTATAACCTTGACAAAACACGCAACCTTCCTCTAGTACTTTATGCTACCTCCCCCCACCCCCACTACCATGACCCCAATTCAATCTTACAAATCTGGCTAGACCAGAACATGTATAACGGTAGAGATAAGAGCCTCAGAATCAACATAGGGAGCAGCGATACTAGGAGGATAAAGTGGGGGGAGTAAGGGGAAGCTGATCATAATGATTGATATATGGCCCCCTCCCAGGGAAACGGACAACAGAATAGTGAGTGAAATGAGATAGCAGTCTGTGTAAGACATGAAAAGAAAAAAGAATAATTTATAAATTATCAAGGGGAAATGAGAGGGGGAGGGTGTGGGAGGGAGGGGTGAAATAAGGAGCTGATGCCTGGAGTTCAAGTAGAAAGAAAATATATTGAAAAAGATGATAACAGCATATATACAAATGTGTTTGACACAATGGATATATGTATGATTATTACAAGGGCTGTAAGAGTCCCCAATAATAAAAAACTTTCAAAATACATTTAAAAAATTCTTAGACAAATATTCAGCATTATAATAATATTAATAGCTTTCAATAGACCACGCTCAAAGAAGGCACAATCAACAGGAAAGAAAAGCAACAAAGATAAAGAAGAACTAAACCACCCAATCAATCAACTTGATCTCTTACACATACAAAGAACACCTCACCCAACAACACAGTATATATTATTCTCCAGTGTATATGGAACATGCTTCAAAATAGATTATGTACTAGACTATAAAGCAAGCATGAGTAAGTGTAAAAGAGTAATGATACACCAAGCCATCTTTTCCAGCTCAGAGTGCTATAAAATTAGGTATCAATATACGAAGTTCAAACACCACCCTACCACCACCAAAATCAAATATATGGAGAGTAAAACAAAACACTTTACTGAAAAGCCACAGAGAAGAAATATAGAGTGCAATAAAAAAAATTCCTAGAGCACATAAGAATGAAAATATAACATATCAAAACATTTGGGAAATAGCAAAAGCAGAATTAAAAGGAAAATATATAGCAATAAACACATACATCAAAAAGGAAACAAAAAAACAAACAAACCCCAAATCAAGACTTTAAGCCAACACCTACAACAATTAGAACAAGAGCAGGTAAATAAGCACTTAGCCACCAGAAGAAAAGCAATAATAAAGATAAGAGCAGAAAAAAATGAATCAGCAAACAGAAATATAGTAAATTCAGTAAGACAAGAACTTGGTTCTTCTATAGAATTAACAAAATTGACAAACCACTTCCAAATGTAATAAAGAAAAAGGATAAAAAAAATAAGAAAAGTAATGGGCAACATCCACAAGAACTAACTGAAATAAAAAGATTGTCACACAATATTCTGAACACTATGCCAATAAGTTTGAAAACCTAGAAGTGGGCAAATTTCTTTCTTTTTAGAAATCATTTTATTTTAGTCTGTTACAGCTCTTATCACAATCCATACATCCATCCATTGTATCAAGCACATTTGTACATATGTTGCCATCATCATTTTCAAAACATCTACTTTCTACTTGAGCCCTTGATATTAACTCCTCACTTTTCTCCCTCTCCACCCTCATGAAACCTTTAAAATATGTTATAAATATATAATATTTATTATATATAAAATATATAATTGATAAAAAAATATATGTGCTTGGCTTACTTTGCTTAGTGGCCATGTCTTACACTGACTACTCTCATTTCACGCACTTTTCTGCTGTCTCTCCTCCTGGGAAGGGGTTATAGTAGATCATTGTAATCTGATCTACTGGCTCACCCTGACTGACTCATCCCTCATCCATTCCCTGTGACCCTTCTGTAAGGGGATGTCCAATTGTCTACAGGTGGGCCCTGGGTCTCCATTGTGTGCTCCCTCTCATTCACAATGATATGATTTTTTGTTCTGGGTCTTTGATGCCTGATACCTGATTTCATTTATATCTTGTGATCACAAAGGTTGCTGTGCTTTTTCCAAGTGGGCTTTATTGCTTCTCAGCTAAGATGGCTGCTTGCTTATCTTCAAACCTTTAAGACCTCAGACAATATCTTGTGATAGTTGGGCACCTTCAGTTTTCTTTCCCACATTTGTTTATGCACCCATTTTGTCTTCAGTCATGTCAGGGAAGGTGAACATCACAGAGTGCTGTGTTAGTAGAACAATTTTTTCTTGTATTGAGGGAGTTCTTAAGAAGAGGCTCAATGTCCATCTGCTACCTTAATACTTAACATATAAATATATGTATATATATTTCCCTATCATTATATATATAAATATGTTTACCTATGTACATGCCTGTATTTAGACCTCTATAAATGTGTCCTTTGGTTCCTAGTTCTTCCTTCTATTTCCTTTTACTTTCCTCTTGTCCTATTACCATGTTCGGCCTTCACTTGGGTTTCAGTAATTCCTCTTAGCTACATTGCCCTTGACTAAGTTCCACTATGCATCTTATGCCCTCTTCACCATCTATTTTAGACTTCCTTTCCC
Organism: Nesogale talazaci; assembly: GCA_004026705.1. Lineage (NCBI taxonomy): Eukaryota > Metazoa > Chordata > Mammalia > Afrosoricida > Tenrecidae > Nesogale > Nesogale talazaci. The sequence goes on along the minus strand of PVJH01013075.1, from coordinate 57,598 downwards.
CCACCTCCTCCTCTTCCATGTCCCCCTGAAACCATCTGTTCCATTGTTGTCTCCTCCAGATTGTTTATCCTGCCTATCTTATCTAGATAGACATGCAGATACAATAATAACAAAACAAAAGAAAATAACAAAAGGAAAGAAAAAAACCAAAAACAACAAGAACAACAACAAATAAATGAATATAGTGATACCGGAAGGGTAGGGGAAGAGGAGATGAGGAAGGGGGAACTGATCACAATGATCAACATATAACCACATACACCCTCTAGGAGGAAGAACAATGGAAACTAAGGGGAAAGGGAGAGAGCAGTTGGTGTGAGACATGAAAATAATAATAATTTATAATCTATCAGGGGGCCATAAGGGTGGGTGAGAAAGGAGGGGAACTAAAAAGAGGAGCTGATACCAGAGACTCAATAGAAAGTAAGTGTCGGGCTGAGCCCTGGTGGCATAGTGGTTGTGTGCGGGACTGCGACCCACAGGGTTGGTGGTTCATATCCAGCAGCAGCTCTCTGGGAACAAGGCTGGCCTTCCTACTCCCACCAGAGCAGTGATGTGCCCTCCCCCCGCCCCCCCAAAAAAAAAAAAAGAAAGTAAATGTTTAAAAAAGACAATGGCAGCATATGCCTGATAAAGCTGATGTATGGATTATAAGAATAGTTGGAAGAGGCCCCAATAAAATGATCTTTTAATGAACAAACAAACAAACAAAAAACCAACAAAAAAGAAAAGCCTTTAAATATTTACAGGTGTATTTGTTGACCTGTAAGAGTATTTTCCAGTCAAGTCTGATGGGGCCAAAGTCTATTTTTAGTATTCTTCGGTGACTTCATTGCCTTGCTACTCTTGCTGTTTTGTTGAGCCCTTAGTGTTCTGATGTTGTGCAATGGGGTCAGATGAAGCACGATTTCCACAGTGTGACTCCAGTGTTGTCCCCCGTAGCACTGTAGGTCATTGAGGGATGTCGTGTCTCGTGGAGGAGCTGGACCTATGGTTCTCTCTGTGCATTGGCTGCTCTGGGGGCTTGGTGGGTCAGAACGCGTTGCACTTTCTTTTCCTCCCTCTTTATTTGTTCCTGTGTGTTCTGATCAGATTGGCTCTTCTCTCTGAGCTGTAGCTTCAGTGCTGTCCTCTGAAGTGAATTCTTCTAGTGGCGTGGGATAGGGTGGTGAGTCCATGTATTTTCGCTTGGGCCAGTCCCTGCAGACCTTTCTACTGCTTCCCTGGATCATGCTAGTATGTTGTATTCGCATTTTGGCACACCGAGTTGAAATCTGGTCCCTTTCTCCTTCCTAAAAACAAAAAAAGTTCCATGTTCATGGATAGGAAGACCTAATATTGTAAAAATGCTAATATTATTTGAAATCAAGTCTCAGTTACTGACATTGAGTCAATTGTGACCCTACGGGACAGATAGAACTACACCTATGGGTTCCCAGGAGTGTAGCTCTTTATGGGAGTAGAAAACTTCATCTTAAAGCAATTTATAAATATAATACAATTCCAATCCTGACCCCTTTGCTGTTTGCCAAAGAAATGGAAAAATAAGTTAATTACTTGATTTGGAAATGAAAGAAACCTAGGATAAGCAAAACACTAAAACAAACCAACAAACAAACAAAAAACCCAAATAAGTTTCTTACTCCCAGATTTTGAAGCCTAATTACATAGCTATGGTAGTCAAAACAGTTTGGTATTGGTATAATTATAGATATGCCGGCCAATATATGAAGGTAGAGATCCCAGGAATAAAACTAAACAGTTACAGAAACCTGATTATTTAAATAAAAGGTTGAAGCACATTAATTAGGGAAGATATCTTTTTTCAATAAGTCATCCTGGCAAAATAGGAACCCCATTTGCAAAAGAATGCAACCTTCTACAACATACAAAAATGAACTCAAGATGGATGAAAAATTTAAATATAAACCCTACAACTATAAATGACATAATTATAAATCATTAATGACATAATAGGGACAAATGTAAGCCCTCTACTATTAGTCACAAACATGCTACCAAACACAATGAAAAGCACTCATACCACAGAAAACAAAATAGTGTAATAGGACCTCTTAAAAATATGACATGTATATATGTAAAAATATTCATTAAAAGAGAAAAAGAGAATTTACAGATTGGGAATAAACCTTTGGCAATGATGCATTGGATGAAGGGTTAATCTCTGAAATCTATAGAAAACTGAAATACAATAAGAAAAACATGAGCAATACAATTATAAAATGAGTCAAATCCATGCATGAATAATTCACCAAAGATAGCATCCAGGTGGTTAGAAACTGTAACAGCAATGAGATATTATGTTACACTGGCACTAATGACAAAATTAAAACAACAATAATATAAAATAACAAATGGTGAAAAGATGTGGAGGGATGGAAAACATCATACACAGATGCTTTTGGTAAAGAATTGTACAAACATTATCGGAAGCGTAAGGTGCTACCTAAAACATTGCTTATATAAATAATCTATCATCCAATAATTTCTCTACTCAGTATGTACTCCAAAGAAATAATGAACAGATCATGAACATGTCAACCCATATTTATGACAGCTTTATCTACAACAGCAAATGTATCTACATTTTGAAACAATCAAAATTCCGTTTTGTAGAGGTATGGATAAACTTTGGTACATGCATAAAACGTACCCCTAAAAAATGGTGAAACTGGCAAACATGTATGAATTTGGAAGACATTATTCTCAGCAAAGTTAGTCTATTTCAGTAGGCAAGTAGTTTATATGAGATCACTATTTTAAAGAAAAAAAACACAAAAGAGGCTTCCTCTCTCTCTGGAGATGGCCCCTGCATAAGACTTGGTCTCTCTCACCTGAGCAGGTATTTCTTCTTTTTCCTTCTTTGTTTTTCTCTTTAATAAACTTGTTCTTTAATTCACACACACACAAAAACACCCACAAAAGAAATGGTTTCTCTTAAAAGCTTGAAGGTAAACAAGCAGTCATCTCTCTCAGAAGCAACATAGCTCACATGGAAGAAGCACACCAGCCTGTGTGACCACAAGGTGTCAAAGAGATCAGGTATAAGGGATCAGGTATCTGACATCAAACAACTAAAAATTATATCATTGTAAATGAGGAGGGAGGTACAGATTGGGGATCCAAAACCCTTCTGTAGTTAAAGGACACCCCTTACATCATGGTTGCAGGGAGGAGAAGAGTCAGTTATGGTGCAATGTAGCAACAATTGAATATGAAGCTTTCCTCCAGTTCTTCCCTCCCCCCTCCAGTTTTTAAATGCTTTCTCCTCCCAACTATCATGATCCCTATTCTGCCTTACAAATCCGGCTAGACCAGAGGATGTACATTGATACAGATAGGAACTGAAAACATGGGGAATCCAGGACAGATGATCCCTTTGGTACCAGTGGTGAGAGTGGCGGTACTGGGAGGGTGGAGGGAAGGGGGTGTAGAAAGGGTCAACTGATTTTAAAGATCTACATATAATCTCCTTCTTGCAGGATGGACAACAGGAAGGTGAGTTAAAGGCGACATCAGACATTGTATGATATGACAAAATATTAATAATTTATAAATAATCAAGGGTACATGAGGGAGGGGTAAGATAAGGTGCTGATACCAAGGGCTCAAGTAGAAACAAATGTTTTGAGAATGATCAGGGCAACAAATGTATGAATGTGCTTGACATACAATGGGTGCATGTATGGATTGTGATAAGAGTTGTGTGAACCCCCAATAAAATGAATTAAAACAACAACTAAACCAAAAGAAAAGATGGACCAAAAAAAAACAAAAGTAAAAGAAATGGGTTCATACCAAGAAGAGTGGACTTTGATGGTTATAGGGAGGAAAAGGAAAGAAACAAACAAGCAAATTATAGAGACACAGATAAAGATACACATGGCTAGAGACACACACATATATACTCTTAGCAAAAAAAAAAAAAAATTACAGCCTCAGAAACCCCCTGGTGTAATGGGAACAGTTCCATTTTGTCCTGTTGGTGTACTGTGAGTCAGAATTGACTTGAAAATGGTGGGTTCTGGAGGTGGAAAATAAAGGAAAGAAAGTGCAGAATTTATAAGTAAATAGCATAATGAATAATAACATTGTCAGCATCTTTGTGCAATTACCCTTTGGATAATTAGCAATTGTATAAATTCTACCAACACCTGCAAGATCTCCTTACAATCCCCCAATCATCCTCACTTCCCTCCTTCCCCAAATAATCTTGTTCCTGGTTTTTCATACCATTAATTTCTTTTGTTTGCTTTCACTCAATGTTTTTTTTTTTAATGTGATTCTTCCATGTTTTGCCTATAGTTTTAGTGGACTCATTTTTTGCACTTTTATTCTATTCCATTATGTAAATATATTAAGATTATGTATTTATCAAATATTACTGGGTATTTTCATACTAAGTAATTGGTATAACTATTGATATTAAAATAATGCTGTTTGAAGAAAGTTTATTTTCACATGCAGAATAAAGTTAGACTTCTGCTTCATATTAAGTGTAAAAATTAAACCAGTAGAGAGGTCTGAGGGGTGAGCCCCAATCCCAACTATATGTACAGCCACCCCTCCCCACAGAAGAATTCACTTCAGAGGACAGCACTGAAGCTGCAGCTCAGGGAGAGGGACTTGTCTGATCAGAAAACACAGGAGCAAATGAAGGGGGAGCAAGAGAGAGTGGGGCGCCTACTGGCCCACCAAGCCCTGAGGACGATATACCCACTCAGAACAGCCAAGGCACAGAGAGGACCATATGGCTCCCCCACTATGAGACACGACATCCCTCACGGATTCATAGCCTTACTGGGGACAACACTGGAGACACAGTATCAGGAACTGTGCCCCATCTGACCCCACCACACTGAGGCAAAACACTAAGGCCATGCAACGTAACAGCCAGGGGACCAGAGCAAGGAAGTCCTGAGGGAGTACGAAAAATAGACTGTGGAGCCAGGGCTGGGCATCACATCAGACTCAAACGAAAACACTCCTAAAGATCAACCAACAGACCTTAAACTCTTTGCAGGCTTTTCTTTTTTTCCCCCCCCATTGGTAGAATAAATAAATAAATAAATAAATATAAAATTACTTTAAATGAATCCATAAGTGCTAAAACCATAAAATTATTAGAAGAAAATACAGGAATTATTATTCAGGTCTCTGTATTTGCCAATGGATCCCTAGATATGACACCCAAAGTATAAACAATAAAAGAAAATAATCAGCTAAATTTTACTTCATCAAGGTAATAAAACTTTTGTGTATCAGTGGTTTTATCAAGAAGCTTTCAAAATATCCTACAAAATAGTGGAAAATATTTGGACATCAAATATCTAATAAGGGCTTAGTGTCCAGAATATTGAAGATTAATAAAAAAGTACTGCTTCCAGGCTATAAATTCAAGGGCTTATTACAAACAAAATATTTGTGTATTTTTTAAAAATAATCTTACTGGGGGCTTACACAACTCCCATCACAATCCAAATGTACAAAGCACATTTGTACATTTGTTGTCATGGCATTCAAAACATTTGCTTTCTACTGAAGCCCTTGGCATTAGCTCCTCATATTTCCCCTTCCTCCCTGCTCCCCTCTCCCTCATGAACCCTTGATAATTTATAAATTATCATTATTTTATCATATCGTACACTGTTTGACATCTCCCCTCATCTACCTCACTGTCTGTCATCCGTACTCCAGGGAAGAAGTAATATGTAGATCCTTGTAATTGGTTTCCCCTTTCCACTCCACTTTCCCTCCACCCTCCCGGCACCTCCACTCTCACCACTGGTCTTAAAAGAATCATCTGCTCTGGGTTCTCTAAGTTTCCAGTTCCTATCTGTACCAGTGTACATCCTCCAGTCCAACCGGATTTGTAAAGTAGAATTGGGATCATGATAGGTGGGGGGTGGCGGAGCGGCTGGAGGAGGAAGCATTTAAGAACTAGAGGAAAACTGCATACTTCATCGTTGCTACACTGTACCCTGATTGACCCGTCTCCCCCACCCCCTTATGACCGCAAGGGGATGTCGCTTCATCTTATTATAAATAAAATGTTTTTTAAAACATGTCACAGTGATTATTGAGTGGCTGCAAATATGTCTTTTTACGGTAATGGCGGATTTTCATGATAATTGAAAAAAATTGCAGTAGTGGGAAAAGGGCTCGGGAGTTGTATTCCATTCTTTGAGGGTAGCAAGGGTTGTACTATGAGAATTTCATTGGGAAACTTCTCATTTACCTTACAGTCTAGATTCTACCTCTTCATACTTATTATTCCCAAACTCAAAGAACATTGAACATGAATATGATTTGATGTGATCTAAATCAAAGAGCACAGAATTCATTGGGGGAGGTACTCACTCCCATCAGGGACAGTGTAGAACTGTCCCTGTGGATTTCCAAGACCGTAACTCTTTTTTTTTGCATCACTGCGCTCTGGTGGGAGTGGGAGGTCCAGACTTACTCCTGGAGAGCTGCTGCTGGATTTGAACCACCAACCCAGTGGGTGACGGTTCTGCGCACAACCACTACGCCACTGGGGCTCAGCCGACTGCAACTCTTTATGAGAGAGGAAAACCCTGTCTTTCCCTCACAGAATGACTGGTGGGTTACAGACACTGACCTTTCAGTCAGCCGCCGACTCATAACCATTACCCCAGGCTTAGGGAAATAAGGATACAGGCTCCCGGAGTTTATTGACTTAGGTGGAAAACATATACTGAAACAATGGATTCATTTCTAATATTTGTGTTTAGTAAAGTTTCTGTAGGAGCCCTTGCAAGCTCAGCAGTTCCACCACACCAGCTGTTCCACGGGTGAATGCTGAGGCTGTCTGCTTCCGTGCATCTGGGAGGCAAAAGACTCCAGAGGAATTAGCTCCTGAACACGTTGTCAGAAGGATGATGGCAGCAAATGTACAAATGTGATTTGCATGCAGTGGATGTGTGTACAGATTGCTGTGCGAGTTCTGTGAGCTCCGATAGGAAGATTAAAAAAAAGAGGGTTCCAGGTTTAACACTTTCTCCTTTCTTTTCTCTTGAGGTTTTCCCATTGTTGTTTTTCTTGTTGTTTCTTTTCTATGTTCGGTATGATTATCTGTATATAAAATGCAGCATAAGTAAATCTATAGAGATAGGAAATGAATTTAAAAGCACCTGGGAGCACTGACAGGAGAAGTGAGGAGAAAATGGGAAGCTAAGAATGACTAAAACAGAGACAAGTATTCTTTAATTGTGATCATTGCACAACTCATTTTATGTTTAGATCGCTTTATTGGGGCTCTTACAGCTTTTATAGCAAATCAAACATAAATTGCATCAACTCTTAAATATGATTGAACTATTGACCTGTATATGTAAATGATATGCCAATAAAACTATTTTTTGGGGGGCATCACTGCCCTCTGGTGGTGGGAGTAGGAGGTCCAGCTTTTGCTCCTGTGTAACCACTGCTGGAATTGAACCTCCTTCCATCCCAGTAGGCCGCAGTCCCACGCACAACTGCTACGCCACCAGGGCTCAGCCCCAAAACTATTTTTAAGAGGCAAAAAAAAAAACCCCAACCCTCAAAACCGAGGGAGGTGCTGTCAGCCATCCATACAGATGACTGATGAGGTGATGAAGATAGCAGGATATGAGAGAAATAGACATAGAAGCCCTGACTCTGGATTAACGTGGGTTGAAGAGCCATCTATCTTCTCAGCTGGGATGGATCAATCAAGTAAAATTAACTACAGTGTTTTCTAAGGAGTTCTGGTGACAAAGCAATTAAGTGCTAACTGTTTCCAAGAACTGAATCTCAGATTTGATAAATGTACTAAGTGTAGTTAATGGAGAATACTTTAAAGGTGATAAGGTTGTTTTGTAAAAAAAAAAAAAAATTAATACATAGCTTTGAAAAAAATAAAGATTGTTTTCAACTGTTAAAAAAAGACTCCAAAGGAGTGGATTTAGAGGTTTCTGTTATTTTGCAGAAATACTTTTGACTTTACCCTGTGTTAAGAATTAATTCAACTTCAAAAGGAAAATAAGTTAATTGAAATGGGCAAAGGACTTGGAAAGCTATTTTTTTTTCCAAAGAAGGTATACAAATGGCAATAAGCAAATGGAAAGATGTTAGATCTCATTAGCCACTAGAGTAATGTAAATCAAAGTGACAGTAACATAGTAGTCATATCTACCACGACCCACAGCCACAGCCACCCTCCCCTTACAAACACCAAACCACCCTCAAATAGACTCTACCTCACAGGGACCGCCTAAGACAGAACATAACTGCTCCTTTGGGCTTCTGAGACTACACGTGTTTATGGGAGCAGGTAATTCCCTCTTCTCCTGAGAGGGCCTAGTAGGATTTGAACCACCTACCTACCTTGTAGTTTACAGGCTAGTGGTTAATTTACTGAACCATCAGGAGTCCTTTCACACCCATTAATATGGCTATTATCAGAAAGATGGAAAATAGGTGTTTGTAAAGATATGGAGAAACAGGAATCCTCATCTTTGCTGCTGGATATGTAAAATGGTGCAGTGATTTCTGGCGAAATGTTTGATGGTTCTTCAAAAGGCTAAAAGTATTGCCATATAATCCAGCAATTCTGCTTCTGGGCATATACCTCAAATAATTGAAAACAGGAACTCAAAGAGTTGTTTGCCCAACTATGCTCATTGCAGTATTATTTACAATAGCTCAAAATTAACTATCAAAGTATCGGTCAACACATGAATGGATAAGCATATACACAAAAATATTATTCACTCATAAAGAGAAATAAAGTTCTCATAAATGCTATAGCATAAATTATCTAATGAAATACCCACTCCCTGTCCTTTGCTGTTCAATATCTTATTGCAATCTCATAAGAGAGAGCAGAATTGTCTAGTATGATTTCCTAGGCTGTATTTATTTACTTATTTTGCTTTAATAAACAAAGCTGTGGTCTCCATAGTTCAGGAAGCTGAAAGTCCAAATTTAGAGTACCAGCTCTAGGTGAAGGCATTTTTTATCAGCACTGAAGAAGTTTTTGTTTCCTTTTAGTGTCTGTAGGCCCAGCATTTCTTAGAGAACTCCATTTGCCTTGGCATCAATCTTCCCCTGGATTCAAGAGCTTCACAGTGCAAGGGTCCCAGGTCATCTTCCTCACCCCTCCCCACTTTTTTTCTAAATCATTTTATCGTGGACTCATACAACTCTCATCACAATCCATTCATCCATCCATTGTATGTGAAGCACATTTGTACATTTGTTGCCCTCATCATTCTCAAAACATTTGCCTTCTACTTAAGCCCTTGGTATCGCTTCTCATTGCCCCTCTTCCTCTCTGCTCACGCATCCCTCATAAACCCTTGATAATTTATAAATTATTGTTATTTCGTCATATCTTACACTGTCTAATGTCTCCCTTCACCCATTTCCCTGTGGCCTGTACCTCAGGGAGGAGTTTATATGTATATCTTTATAATCGGTTCTCCCTTTCTACCCTACCCTCCCGGTATTATCACTCTCATGACTGGTCCTGAAGGGATCATCTGTCCTGAATTCCCCATGTTTCTGGTTCCTATCTGTACCAGTGTACATCGGTGTTCTAGCAGGATTATCTGTACCAGTGTACATCCTCTGCTCTAGCAGGATTTGTAACCTAGAATTGGGATCATGATAGTGGGGTGAAGGAAACATTTAAGAACTAGAGGAAAGCTGTAAGTTTCATCATTGCTACACTGCACCCTGACTGGTTTGTCTTCTCCCTTCTGTAAGTGGATGTCTGTTACCTACCTTTGGGCTTTGGCTCCCTCATTTACAATGATAAAATTTTTAGTTCTTTGATGCCTGATACCTGATCCCTATGACACGTCATGGTCACGCAGGTTGGTGTGCTTCTTGCATGTGGGCTTTGCTGCTTCTCAGCTAGATGACTGCTTGTTTATCTTTGAGATTTTAAGACGCCAGACACTATTTCTTTTGATAGCCGGGCATCTTTCTTTTTTTTTTAAATGAGCATGCTTTTATTACAACCACACACAAAAAATATCCATACAAATAAAAACTAGGAAGAAATGCTAAAATGATAACATTGTTGCATTATGGTTATACTAATACATTTTTGCCTATTATCATAATTTTTAAATTTTGGCTTTCAAATTTTCTGTAGTAAAGTCAAATTACCTTGACAATGGAAAATATATATAAATATATTTACAAAAGGGAAGTAAAAATTTTAACCATAAGCATATGCATTATTTGAATTACATACTGCCAGATAATAATTTTCTTGTTTACAAATGAATTAATTACTGCTAGTGGAGATAAAATATTATCAAGTATAAAAATTAAGTGTCTTTAAGTCTTTGGAAAAAGGACTCACTATTACTTTTCTTCATTGATTTCCCTGCTATAACAGAATAATAACAAATTTCAAATGATTGACTCTTCTTAGAAATGCATATACTCCCCAAGTGTTATTGCTCATTGATGAGCTCTAATGGCGTAGCAGGTTACGTGTTAGGTGGTAATCACAAGGTCAGTAGTTTGAACCATAAGTCACTCCTGCTAGGGAGAAACTTGGCTCTTTCTGTGCCTGTAAAGATTTACGACCTCAGAAAGGTACAGGGGAACTCTACTCTGTTCTCACAGGGTCTCTATGAGTCAAAGTGGACTTGAGAGTCTGTTTGGTCTTTCAGTTTATTTTTTTATGAAAAATTGAGCCTTGGGGGGAGCTCAGTTGCAGGCATCTAATAAAACTCAGGGGTTCTACCAGACATGTACATCAAACATTCCTTTTTTTCACTTTTCAGTTTTGTTCCACATTTTTTCCCACTCTGATTCAAGACCTTCTTGTGTATGTATGTGTTGAGTCTCTGTGTTGCATAATTTTATGTCACCTTGAAGATGTATAAAAATGTAGGGGCAGTATCCAAACTGCCAATCGGGTTGCAGACTGATGGTGCCTCCTTGGCATTGTGGTCTTCTCATAGTGACCTACAGTGAATCTCCCCTCTCTCTGCCACTTTGTCTTTCTGCCATTTGGGATTCTTGCCTGAGAGCTGCTGAAGCCATTTGGGATTCAGCCTGAGAGCTGCTGAAGCCCTGCCACGTTTCTGACCTTGGACCCACACCACTCTGTACCACCGGCCTGTGATCTTCCTGCATTATGCATCCTTGCATGTGGCTGCATGAGTCTGAAGAGGGACTTATGGACTAGTATCAGACTTCTGGACTTGTGTTGGACTGGGCTGGGATACTTTCTTAATATGTAATTACTACTTTATATAAAGTTCTTTCTTGTACATATATGAATATTACTGCATTTGTTTCTCTAGCCAGGGTGGCCTCACAAACCTTCCAACGTATTCTGTCCTGTGGGAACTATGATTCGAAATAGACTTGACAACAATGATTCTGATTTTCAGTACCTTGCTTATATACGTCTACAAGCAAAATATATAACAATCTGTTTCATATATGGTAAATCAGTCTTTTAATTTTTACCATTCTGGTTGAGGCAGAGAAGTATCAGATTGTGGTTTGCATTTTCCTTAAGATTAATGAGGTCCAACATAATTTTTATTTGTTTATTAGAAAATTTTTTCCCTCTCTTATCTCCCCAATTTCCCTCTTTGCCTATATCAATTGGCCACTCATATATTTCAGTGTTGTGCTATTGCTCTGTAAGTTTCTGTAAATCACTCCGAACATATATTATTCAGTAAGATTGAAAATGACCTGATTTAGAGAGGTAACTAATCCCTGGGAAGCCTTGATTTCAGAGTTGGCATATCTGGGTTCAACTTTCAGTTCTTCGTATCAGTGCAACCTTGGTTATATTATATTAATTTTTCTGGGACTTATTCATTTTTAGTTGGTGAAATAGAAAAAAAACTTTAAATAATTTAAAAGGTCACTTTCATATCTGGTGTTTGTGACTGAACATATCTTGGAGGGACATTTTACTGTGTCCTCATTGCCTTTTGAGCATCTGCCTTAAAATGATCTGGGTTAGTGATTATAAAAATACTCTTCAAAATAAATTTGGTGTGTTTATACCTTGTCCCTTAATCTTTGCCTATACTGGAAAAAAGGTAATAGAAGGCAGCAGTACTGAGGCACTTACAGCTTTTAGAAAAATTAAGAAATATATGTGTGATAATGCAAACTATAGGCCATGTGGACTAAGGTAAAATTCCTTTGTGAGAATTATGTTTAAATTAGCAAAAGATAATCTAAATTTTGAATGATTGAATTGACTTAAATTTTTAAACAGTTTTATTGATATATCATTTAGAAACCATACAATTCAATGATTTAAATATGTTACAAGGAGTTATGCAACAATAACCACACCAACTCCCATTGTCCCTCAAAAATCTCTTGCCATATACCTAAGACCCTATTAATCCAGTTACTGACTCTGTAGATTTATTTACCTTTAATTTCATAAAAAGAAAAACATAAAAAACCCAAATTCAATGACATAATAATATACAAACAAAGTCAAACAAAATAACATATAGAAAAACCTAAATCCAAAAGAAAACAAAAAATAATAAAAACTAGAGAAAATTTAATATTGGTTAAAATGGAGGACAAACGGTATGGTGTCAAATTCTAAGATAACTAAATCTGCATTAATCCTCTTTTCAATGCACTCTAATAGGAAGCCTATTTACATCTCTGATCAAGGGTCAGAAGATATTTCTTGGAGGTTTAATCCGCGTGAGACTCTGCAAATGGATTTTGGGTTTTCACTGTCATTCACAGCCTTCTGAAAATTGGGTGTTCATAATTTAAGCTCTAATGCCATTCCCTTCTCTAGTCTTAGATTTTTTTTTTAGAGTGCTTATTGGACTGGGTTTAGTTGACACCTTAGTTACATGGTTGCTTGTTTTAAGACAAGCCTTTAAGACCCCAGATGCTATTTTTCGGATAGTCGGGCACCATCTGAATTCTTCACCACACTTTGTTATAGCAACCATATCCTCAGCGATCTCTTCAAGAGGGCAAATATTGAGTAGGAACATTCCAAAAGAACAAAATGTTCCTAGATTAGGGCTTGTGATTCAGCATGACCACAAAATCTATTTATATATCTGCAGTTTACATATGTCCCTGGTCTACTTTAGAGAAATCATTGTAATTGTATTGAAGGAATATTATAATTAATCCCATGAGGGATGTGTTAGTCTGGGTTGACCAGAGAAACAAATCCAGAGAGACTCAGATGTATATAAGAAAGAGGTTTACATACAAGAGCAATTGAATATTGAGAAAACAGCCCAGTCTATAAGTTCAATATTAGCCAATATGTCAGATACAAATCTATAAAGTCCTCCTCAGACCCACAAAACACATGCATTGATGCCAAATTCAGGAAGAACACTGGCCAGTGGGTTGAAAGTCTTCTGATCCCTGTGGCATTGTAAGCATCTCAGCACTGGCAGGGCTTTCTATGTGTCTTCTCCAGCTCCAGAGGTCTGGTTGCATCAGAGTAGGTCCATGGGGCTCCTCCTCTGGAATGTCTTACAAGGAGTCAGCCTTGTCATTAGAGACTCTCCAAGGGAGTGAGCTGAAAGAGCGAAGTGCCTTCCACCTCCAAGGAGGAAATAATGGAGTTTCCAGCATTCTCAGAAAAGGGCCATGCTCACACAGAGGCCTCATTGGTTATATCTTGTTTGACAGACTAGACTCCACCCCATTCACTCTTAATCCTTTTAAGTCCCAAATTGACAGCAGAATATGTAACTACCACAAGGCATATGGTAGTTGTATTGTAATATTAATTTTGCCAATGGTATAGATTTTAAAATACTCTTGAGAAAAAGAAAGTATATATATATGTATACTCTTTAAGTCAAGATACATGGATTGTTGACTTACACAGATGAAAAAACTAGATAACTAGACACTATTAACAAAAACAATGAGGATTGGAAAGAGGGCAGAAGTTTTAATAATGCTCATTCACTAGGGCAGAACTGCACCTACTGTTATGAAAAAAAAAGCAGAGAGACTATGAAAATAGCAAATATATGGTTGTCTTAAATTGCCTACATTTAAAGCAAGAGATCTGAAATTCAATTGTCTCCAAGTCCACAGCCTTGGGATAGTAATTTTCTGTTTCTTCTCACACTGCAGTATTTCAGCCTTAAGTCAAATGGGGAAATTTCATTTCTTTAATCTGCTAGAGATGTGTTTAAGGTAAAATCCATTTCTATTTCAGGGATTTCCAAATTGGGCAATTCTTGTATGTCCTATAAAGGATTTTATGTACCTTGAAAAGCAGAGTATAAAGTCCTTGTGGCTTGGGCTACTACGGGTTGGGTAGCAATTCAGTCAAAAGTACCTGTTTAGGGATATAACGCAGGGCATATGCTTCCATTGAGGGTCCATATAAGTAAAGCTAAGCATTTGCCCCTCACCATACTCAGGAGTTTCTCCTTTTCCTTGAAGAGGTGAGGTATAATTTCTGAGATATATTGCAATGTTTTTCTTTTGGGATTTGTCCTATTTGAAGTTCTTCCAGCCATTTGAATAGATAACTTCTTCTCCTTCATGGAGTTAGGGAAACTTTCTTCCTTTGACTTCTCATACTATTTTTTTCATATTTAGAGCTTTCTCTTTGCTCTGGGTTGACAATAAGCTGTAGGTTTTTTTCTCTTGATAGTGTTTCACCTCATTCTCAGGCCCTTTTTTGTCAGATTATTTTGTTTTACTTGTTGATTGTTTCTCTTGTTGGTTGTCATCAGAATGATTGGCTTCAATTACTAACAGTTTTACTTTCCTTCCATTCTATTACTCTATTATTAAGTTTTGAATTGTTTTGTCTTTACCAAGTTCTTTAATTCTGTTATCTTATTTTTTTATCTTATGATATCTCAGGGTATAGGGTCCTTAGTTTGTCAATTCTTTCTATTGTTCTCACAAACATTCCCCCACATCTCCTGAAGACATATAAACACCATGCTTCCAAATTATATTTCCAGTAATACCAGAGCCTTTTTTATAGAGTACTCCATTGGATTTGTGTGGTTTTTGATTTTCTGTGTAGTTTTCTTGACTTTTGTACATGTATTGAAATTGTCTGCTATTTTCAAAGCATCATGTTGCCATTATTAGCCAGTGGGTCACATGGGGGGTAGTTGTCTCTGTTGAGGGCTATAGGAGAGGACTCTTAGGAGCTGTAAAACAGATAGTGGTAAAATGAGAAAAGTAGAGAGATGGGTAAGTGATGAAAGTGACAAGAAAAAGTGCATAACATAAAAGTAGTAATAATATATATCAGGGGCTATCTGAATGGGCTAAGTGGTTTTTAAAATTATTGTAAAATGTATTTTAAGGGTGGTTAGTAAGAGTTAATAGATATTGTGGAAATATATTTTACAAGGAAAGGTAGAAACAGCAGGAAGAGATATTGAGTGGGGCTGGAGAAAAGTGCAAGCAAACAACCAGACCAGAAGAGAGTGATTTTTGTATATATTTTCTTTTTTGTTTGGCATCACTGCTCTCCAGAGGTGGGAGTAGGAGGCCCAGCCCCACTGCTGGAATTGAACCTCCGTCCCAGTGGGCCGCAGTCCCGCGCACAACCACTATGCCACCGGGGCTTAGCCCCTGTATATGTATTTTTAACAAAGTAGAATTTAAGAAAAGAAAAAGGAACAAAAGAAAGAGGAAAGGAGAATAATGAAAGGGAAAAAAGAGAAGAAATGAAAAGACCAGTAGAAATAGAAGGAAACACTGTAGAGGCAGCTACTGGGAAGGTGGGGGAAGTCGTGGGGTGGCTTTCCTGTGGATGCAGAACTCTGTTGCTATGGCAGCATGAATATGGGTAGGTCTATGTCCTGAGGGGCATGCACATGGAAGAAGGGAGGTTGGGGGAGATTAGCGGAGACCAACATAAACCTGATACATGGATACACGTGCCTGATTTGTGAATTTGGTTGGTGGTCAAGCCCATATCCACCAAGGTTGCTTGCGTATTTTTTTTAACAAAGATTTTGTTGGCACATAGTCCATATAGCATGCAATTCAACAGTTATGAGTGTTATGATCATTACCACAGGCAATTTTAGAACATCTTCTTTCTTGTTCTTGTTGTTATTAACTCCCTATTCCCCCCAACTTCCTCTGCCACACCACCAAGAAACTACTAGTTCAGTTATTGTCTCTAACAATGTACTATACTAGATTTTGTATACAGAAAAACATGTAAAACAATAATAAGAGATGAAAGCAAAAACATACCAAAAAAATCTAATAACAACAATAAAATAAAGCAGAGGCAACCCATAACAGAAAAGGAAGTAGAAAATATTTAAAAACCTGGACCAAATATAATATGGGTAAAAAGAGAAATCAAATGACAAGTTGTTAAATCATTGCATTTTCAATGATTCACTTTGCAATGTCCTCTGCAAGGCTCTTCATATTCCTCATCCTGGGTCAGAGGGGATTCACCCGTGCATTCCCTCCACCCCACTTTCTCTCCACCCCTCCAGCAGCTCCAATCTAACCACCGGGCTGAAGGGGCTCAACTATCTTGGTCTCCCCACATCCCCAGCTCCCCTCTCCACTAGTAAACTCACTCAGGTGCTTCCTTATTTTAAGCAGGGCTGTCGGGCTGCATAAGAGGAGATAATCAGAGAGAAAAAGGAAAACAGCGAAACAAAAGGGAAATATCATTTTGATAGGGAGTCGTGATCCTTTGGTAATGTTGACGTGTGCCCATTATCTGCTGTGTGATGGTATATATGAGGGTGCATGTGCATGTGTGGGGGATCTTGTTGGAGGAGGAAGAATGAAAGAAAGAAGGATAAAAGGAGGGAAAGCATTGCTCTTCTCAGGAAACTACAATGTGCTCTTTAATGGATCCATCTGAACACTTAGCTTTGATTCAGTCACTGATTGACAACTGAATTTCCAGAGCTGCATTGTTAACAGATGCATTAGCTTTGTGTGTTTAGTTTGTTTGGATGCACATATACCAAATTAAAAGATCATAGAACAATGTTAACAACATCATTTGCTAGGCAATCGATCTTAAAGATATATGTATGCATATGTATATCTATTGTGATTAATTTAACTGATTCCCTGAGTTAGATGTTTAAATTTTTTAACTTTCCTTTATCAGAAACTACAAACATGCTGTTAGCTAATTCTTTATGCACCAGGATAGTTTTTTTAAGTCTATGTTTTTTAATTATGGAAAATTTAAATGTATGCAAAACTGGGAAAAGTGGAGTTATGGCTCCTTATGAATCCAAAGATTAATTTCACCAATAATGATCACATGACTTATTCTCATTCCATCTATGCTTTTCCACTTTTCTCTCTCAGTCATTTTGAAGCAAATCATAAGCATCACAACACTTTACTCTTTAATGTTGTAGTGTATATTTCTAAAATATAAGAACTTTCATAAAACGTGTAATTATTTCTCATGTGCCAATAGTAAGTATATTATAGAAAAAAATTAAGTACCAGAGATAACTAAAAATTTAGTGATTTAAAACAACAGCTATTTGTTGTCTCTCAGTTTCTGTGAGTTATGAGTCTGTATAGGGCTAGCAGGCTTATTTATTACAGGATCTCCCAGGGCTGAAACCAGGTGTTTCCTGAGGCTGTGGTGTACTTTGTGCCTTGGAATTTCCCCATAAGCTCACCTGGTTGTTGGTTAGATTCAGTTCTTCGTGACCGAGGCCCTCAGCAACTACAAATTACTCTTGGTGCCTGACCTCTTGAGCATCTCAGTAGGCCTCCTCCCACTGCCACAGTTTATTTTTATTAAGTCAGCAAGGGGAAAAAGTTTCTGATTCCAGAGCCTATCTAATTCCTGTTTTTATTTTATCCGATAAACTAAGCCCATCTAGTATAATTGCTCTTTTGATTTGATTTTTGCCAGATTCTATACTGAGAGGCTTCCTGTCACTGAAGGAGAGGAGCTCTCACAAAGGCAGGAACAACAGTCAAGAAGAGCATAATACCCATAATTCTATACTATTTCAAATATAGGGATCCCTGGTGGCACTTTCTGATGCCCTGGTGGTGGAGTGGGTTATATGTTAGGTTGCAGATTGCAGGGTCAGCAGTGTGGTTTTACCAGTTCTTCTGTGGGAGAGACTCTGGTAAAGATGGACAGACTCAGAACTCAGAGTGACGCTGCGCTCTGCCCTGTACGGTTCCTGTGAGTTGGAAGTGACTTCCTGGCAGAGGGTAATTGGCACTGTTGGACTGAGCATTGAGCTGCTAACTGCAAGGTGAGTGGTTCAAATACACCAACTGATCTGTTCCCCTAATGAGGTGTCTATGAGGATCAGAGTATGAGTCTGAATCTAATCAATAGTAGGTTTTTTGGTGTTGTGAATTTTTGATTCCTAAGATAGGGCAGAGAAGAATGCTCTAATAGATCTATGGGGTAGTAAATCAGGTGCAACGTGGGGACAAGGAGTCAAAGAGGCCAGGGGTTTATTATCCACAGTAGATTTATTATCCTCACGGTTCCCAGAGATACGACATGCAAGAACATAAGGGACTGCAACCAGGGACAAGGTGACAGTCAGCTGGAATTAGAGGAGATGGCTAATGGATGGAAGCAGGCAGGGTTATCTAGGTTTCATGGGCTTCCTAGGGATTGGCCATTGTGAATAATGTCTGACACCTGGGTGAAAAAGATGGTGGTTAAGAAGTCTGCAGAAGCTAGAGAACCTGGATAGAAAATGGTTAAAGAGTAGAATTGGACTTAAATCAGTTGATAACAATGGGGAAGAGACAGGGCATCACAACTGCTTTAAGATAGTATTTTACAACCTGGGTCTCTCCCCAGGCATTTCTGTATACAATAGCTTCCTGCCCCTCATACTCCTTTTGCATTTTATTTTTAAAATTAAGCTTACCTCAGCGGACTCAACTTGTACCTGTCTGAGGCAAGGGCCAGAACAAATCCAGGGCTACATATGGTAGTCAACTAGAGTGGAGGGACGAGGTTGGGGGGTGGGGCAGATCATGATATGTAGAGAGGGAATGGGGTACTAACCCACCCAAGGGGAGCGTATTGTTTATATCTCCACAAGGAAAGAAGGACCAACTTAAACCTGGTGTTGCAGGATGTGAATGCAGCGTGATGCCATAGAGTGGGGAGTCAGTAAATGGGTCTGAGCGCACAACCCCAATCCCAACTATAGGGCAGCCCCCTCTCCACCAGAGGAGTTTGCCTTGGAGGTCAGCACTGAAGCTATAGCTTGGGGAGTGAGAGATGCCTGACCAGAGCACAAGAGCCAAATGAAAGGGGAGGAAGAGAGAATGGTGTGCATCCCAGTCCACTGAGCCTTCAAGACGATATTCCCACTCAGAACATCCAGGACCATATGGGCAGCCCCACTATGAAATACAGCTACCCTCACTGACCTAAGGCCTTTTGGGGTCACCAATGGAAAAGCGGGGTCAGGATTATACCCTGTTTGACCCAGCCACACCATGGCAAAACAGTAAGGGTGTGCAAGAGTATGGAGTTCCAGATGGAGTGCCAAGGATATACTTTGGGGCCAGGCTATGGCACCCCATTCGATTCAACCAGTGGACACTCCTGGAAGTCAACAAACAGACATTGAACTATTTACATGTTTTTATATTGTTATTATTTTTATTTTTTTACATATATATTGGACATTGGATATTTTTTGTTGTTATCATTGTTTTATTTTCTTGGGTTGCTTCATTTTACGATGCCTTTTTTTGTACATATTGTTACCTCTGCAGGTCTATCTACATAAGATAGGCTGGAAGAACAGTCTGGAGGCAAAAATGACGGGACTGATGGTTCCTGGGGTGGGGGGTGGGCATGGGAGAAGGAGAGGAGGGGGAAAGGAGGTGGTGTTGACCAGCCCAGGGATAATGGAATAGCAATTGAATCAAAATCAGTGACAAGGTGGGTGTGAGAAGTCCCGTAGGGATTGATCAAGAGTAATGTAACAGAGAGAAAATGCTGAAACCCAAATGGAGGCTGAGCAGGATAGTGGGGCAAGAGGAAAGTAAAAGGAAGCAGAGGAAAGAATGGAGGGAAAAGGACATTTATAGAGGTTTAAATACAGGCATGTACATAGGTGCATATATTTATATAAGATGATGGGGAAATAGATCAATAAGCATATACTTATTGTGTTAGTATTAGGACAGCAGATGGGCACTGGACCACCACTCAAGTACTTCCTCAGTGCAAGAACATTTTGTTTTATTAAATTGGCATTTCATGATGCTCAGCTTCCCAACAAAGCATAACATTGCATGCTCACTTTCCTGCTAGATCGCTGATGACAAATGTGTGCATAAACAAATGTGGTGAAGAAAGCTGATGGTGCCAGCTCTCAAAAGATACAGTGCCTGGGGTCTTAAAGGCTTGAAAATAAATAAACAGCCATTCAGCTCAGAAGCAACAAAGCCCACATAGAAGAAGCAAGCACACCAGCCTGTGTCATCACGAGGTGTCCAAGGGATCCGGTATTAGGCATCAAAGAACTAAAATTTATGTCATCATGAGTGAGGGGGAGCACAGACTGGGGACCCAAAGCCCATCAATAGGTGAGGTGACATCCTCTTACAAAGGAGTTGCAGGGAGGAGATGAGCCAGTTAGGGTGCAATGTAGCAACAATGAAATATGCAACTTTCCTCTGGTTCTTACATGCTTCCTCCCATCCACTATCATAATCCCAATTCTACCAGACAAATTCAGCTAGACCAGGGATGTGCACTGGAGTCATAAACATGGGGAATTTAGGATAGATGATCCCTCAGGACTAGTGGTGGGAGTGGTGATACTGGGAGGGTGGAGGGATGGTGGAATAGAAAGGAGGAACCAATTTCAGGGATCTACATATAACCTCCTCTCTGGGGCAAAGACAACAGGGAAGTGAATGAAGGGGCACATTGGACAGTGTACAATATGAAAAAGTAATAACAATTTGTAAATTTTAAGGGTTCAATGGGGAGGGGGAGAAGGGAGGGAAGGGAAATATGGGGAGCTGGTACTGGAGGCCTAGGTTGAGGGAGGATGTTTTGAGAGTGATGATGGCAACAAGTGTGTAAATGTGGCCTGCATACAATTGATGTATGTATGGATCGTGATGGGAGTTGTATGAGCCCCCAATAAAATGATTGCTAAAAAAACAGGGGGTGGAGAAATGGAGCTTATTACAGAGGCTCAAGTAGAAAATATTTGAAAATGAATATGGTGGCGTGTATGTAGGTGTGCTTGATACAGATGATGTATTGAATGTTATAAGAGCTGTAAGAGCCCTTAATGAAATCATTGGGGGAACAAAAGATAGTATTTTACAGTATACTACATTGAATCAAATAATGCATATTTTATTTATGAGGCTTTTTGGGCCAGATGGTCTCTGTGACAGCTCTTAACCACCACTGTGATAGCACAAAAGCAGCTACAGACAGTACTGTTAATGACTGGGCGAATCTGTGTTCCAATACAATTATTTACGGAAACATGTGGCAACACACATTTGGTCAGTGATGTATAGTTTTCAAACTTGGACTTGACTTGACTTTTGAGGTGCCTGCAGTTAGTTGTGTGTAACAGAGCGAATAGCTGTCGGTCTTACTTCACCCTCACAATTGTTTTGTTTGAGCCCATTGCTGCAGCCATTGATTGCCAATCTCTCCGCGGATCTTCTTTTTATATCGGATCCTCTGCTTTAGCAAGCATGATGTCTATTCTGAGGAGCTAGTTCCTTCTGATAACACGTCCAAAGGACACAATCCTTTGTCTTTAAGAAACATTTTGACTGTACTTCTTTCAAGACAGATTTGTTGGTTCTATCGGAAGACCACAGTATTTTTGATATTTTTTTTGACACCACAATAATTCAGAAATTTCTCTTACAGTCTTCTTTTTTCATTACCCAAGTTTCATATGCATATGAAGTGATTGAGAATACCATGGCTTCAATAAAGAGCATGTTTGTTTTTCAGTGCTTTAAAGAGGTCTTTTGCAGCAACTTTGTCCAAAGCGATGTTTCTTTTGATTTCTTGATTGCTGCTTCCATTGGGATTGATCGTGGATCCAAGTAAAATGAATCCTTGACAACTCCAGTCTTTTCTCTCTTTTTCCTGGTGTTACTTAATTGGTCCAGTTGTGAGAAATTTTAACATTAAAGTATAATACATATTGAAGGCTTTTGTCTTTGCTCTTCATCAGTAAGTGCTCAATTTCCCTTGATTTTAGCAAGCAAGGTTGAATGATCTACATATCACAGGTTGTTAATGAGCCTACTTCCAATCCTGATGCTGATTTCTTCTTCATAAAGTCTGGTTTCTCGGATTATTTGGTCAGCATACAGATGGAATAAATATGCTAAAAGTACGAAACCCTGACACACTTGTTTCTGATCTTAAACCCAGCAGGATCCCCTTATTTTGTTCAAAAATTGCCTCTTGGTCCATGTACAGGTTCTCCATGTGCACAATTATGTGTTCTGGAATCTCTATTCTTTGTAATGTTATCCATAGTTTGTTATTCTTTGAGTAGTTAGCAAAACACAAATAAACATCTTTCTGTTATTTCTTGCATTCAACTCATATTCTCATGATAACAGCAATGATATCCCTTGTTCCACATCCTCTTCCCAATCTTGAAATTCTGGCAACCCCCTAATGCTGCAATTGCTTTTGAATTATCTTCATCAAAATTTTTCTTGATTTTGATATTAATGATCTTTTAAAATAATTTTTACTTTCTATTGGGCTACCTTTCTTTGAAATAGGCACAAATATGGATCTTTTCCAGTCAATTGGCCAGGTAACTATCTTCTAAATTTCTTGGCATAGGTCCGTGAGAGTTCCCAGCACCAAATTATGTCCACCCTGGGTGACCTTGTTGGTATGTAAATACTGGTGGTACAACATACAGCATCACAGCAAAGCAGAAGTCTCCACAGTATGAGAAACTAAAAAAAGAATGGTAGAAATCCTGTTGTAGGTATATAATAAGCTAATATTTAGTTTTTTTAAATGCACACTGAAAAAATACCATTCTAATAGCTATACTAATTATAACTTTCTGGGTTGAGATCACACCTTACAGGCAGCATAGGGAATATCAACTTGAAAATATCTTTTTTTGTTTTTAAATTTTTTGGGGGGGCATCACTGCCCCCTGGTGGTCGTGGGAGCTACCCAGGCCTGCTCCTGAGAGCCGCCGCTGGATTTGGACCACCAAGGCCGCGGGCCACAGTCCCGCACTCAACCGCTTACGCCACCGGGGCTCAGCCTCCTCCCTTGAAAAATCTTAATGTATTTTTTTGTTAGAGCTACCTGAACACTAACAAAATTAGATTTTGTCAATTACATCTTTCAATTCACTCCTAACATAAAACTCCATGAGAGCAACTTTTTTTCACTTAATTGCCAAGAGAAGTTTTGCTCAGTCTGGTTCTTTATTTCTCCCCATTGCAAAAATCATACAAAATTTCTCTTTAACCTGTTAAGAAATTCACAGTTTACCTTAGAACTCAATCCCAACAACTGGAAAGGTCTTACATGTTGCTTATTTGCCTTTCACTCACACACTGATGTTTTATCCTTATTTTAATGCTATGCTTCCCTATTTTACTGTTCCTTCATTGTGTAAACATAGAATATATAATTTTCTACCCATTGAATTAAAGGAACTACTGAATTGAAAAAAGTTGTGCATTAAGTGAAAGTTTACAGAGTAGATCATAGTTTTACTTTCAACAATTTAAGCACATTCAGAGTCAATCAGATCAATCATTCAGATCAATCATACTTCCCTCAATGTACTATTACTGATCCCACATCCTCCCTGTGTTTCCTGTTTCCATTCCTCCTTCTTTCCCAGCCCTCTGAACTTTGTTCTTGGGCAAATGTTTCCTTTTGTTCTTACATGGTTAACTATTCTAATACGAAGGTGAATCTAGTTCCAGACTTGTAAGGTAAAGGCCATAGTTTTGGGGATCCTACCAGTTTCTACCAGGGAAGATTAGAGTGCAGTGCAAGTCCTTATTCAGGTAAGTAACACTTGTGTACCTTTATTGCACACTCTGTTCTAGATGTTTAGTAGTTGCTGTTGAGTAGATTCTGAGTCATGGAGACCCCAGGTGCATAGTTGAGAAAAACATGTAAAGGTAGTTTTTGAACCACAAATGTCTCTGTCAGAGTAGATGAATTGGAGTGAAATCCAGCTGCTACATCAGTGGGCATTTTTATGATTACATAAAACTATTGTGTTAGTCAGGGTAAACGAGAGAAACAAAATTCATAGACATGCATATGGATATAAGGACATGGTTTATATACAAAAGGAATGGAACACTAAGAAAGCGTCCCAGCCCAGTCCAGTTCAAAGTCATAAGTCTGATATTAGTCCATATGCCCGATATCAGTCTATAATGTCTCCTTCCGACTCACGAAGTCACAGGTCAGTGGGTACAGAATCCCGGCACTGCCAGGGGTCTCCCCATGGCTCCTCGCCTCCAGGGCTTAGGGTTCATCAATAGCATCCAGTGGTGGCAGAAGCAACTCATCGCTGGCAGGGTTCTCCATGTGGCCTCTCCAGCTTCAGAGGTCTGGCTACATCAAGGCAAAGCCGTGTGGCTTCTCTGGCTCCTCTGATGCTGCTCACTTGTCTTGTCCATGATTAATTGTCTCTGAGACTAACTTCCAACAACTGGGAAGATAGCTTCTCATCTCCACCAGGGAAATATCACGAGAGTTTCCAGACGTATCAGGAGAAAGCCATGCCCACATGGAGGCCTCATTGGCTACTCAATGGCTATCTCCAGGTTAATAGGCTAGAGTCCAGCCCTCCATCTCAATCATGACATTAACATAAGCACATGACCGCCACAACTATATTTTTCCCCATAATTTTTACTAAAAAGCACTTGTCAGTAGCAGTTCTGCACAAATGTAATAATCCAAAGAATCAGTTGTTACCTAATGGATGTCTATTCCTAGTGACAACCTTGTATAACTGTGCTTCCCAGGGTTTCCAATGGCTATTTTTCTGGGAAAGAGGTTGCTACGTCTTTCTTCCAAAGTGCTTTGGATAGATTCAAACCTGCATACCTTTGGCTAGCAGCTGAAAAACGAACTGTACAACTCACAAAGATAATGCTTGAGGTATAATATCAGTTTGCAGGAGTAGAAGTTAGTCTCTGTCTGGATCTTTACAGCCTAAGGAATCTTTTATAAAATAGAAGGGGGAGAATCAATTGCTTCTACTTACTTTTCAAGTGTGCATTTCTACTTAAGAATGTTAAGAATATACAACCTTTAGTTGGCCTACTAATGGTTTAATGGGGCTGAACCCTAAGGAGTTTGGCAGGGTGGGGGGGGGGGCGGCAGTGTTTGCTGACCTAAGAGATCTGTACTTTTAGCAGAGGCTAAAGTACAAAGTTTCTTTCAGAAACTGAACTTGCACTGGCTTTTAAAGAGGTCAGGGTAGTATGTGAACAGCTGATGGAAGGAAACTTCTGATCACATCTGTCCTTGCTGTCAGCAAAGAAAGCAGGAACAAAAGCCCAAAGCAGATTAAGATCTAAGCAATTCTTAGCACTTTTACAGATATAATAGCAGGTGACATCATCAGCCAGAGAAAAAGAAACCCCCAAGAGCTTCTCTTCCCCAGGTGTGCGAACCTACAGGTCAACTCTGATGGAATATGAATAGACATCACACTGGTGCTCAATGTATATTAATTTCCCATTTGTTATGAGGCAAATTAGAAATCTAGAGTAGGTGTGTTGTTTTTTTCAACACAACAACTAGGTATGTCCAGAAATAATAACAAAAGGAAACAGTTTCCAAAACAATATGCTTCGATAAGTCCCAAGAGTGATTGCTCCCACAACTTTAGCTTTAGATTAGACGGCAGGCATGGGGGCAGGGCATGTCTGGTATCTATTCTGAGCGCTGAGATGTATTGGGACAAATGTTGCATTTGAAAATACACACGCTTTTCTGAACTGATCCCCACTAATGCTCATCAGCTTTTAGTGGAGGAAGTGGCCTGTGTAGTGCTGTTGACCCAGCCCATTTAGACCAGGAAAAAAATGAATCTCTGCTAAAATTCCAAATATCAGAACCACTTCTTTCTACTACAAAATGATCTCAACATCTATATTATGGAAGTTACTCTACTTTACTGAAGGGCACCACACTTAAGTGTTATGTAAATCACACATAACATAGCAACTTCTTGACTCCTTGACCAAATAACTGGGGGTAGTGCTGCTAAGAGTTTGAGTCCTACTCACAAGGTTGGCAGTTTAAATCCACCAGCCAATTTGCTGGAGAAAGACAAGGCTGTCTGCTCTCATAAAAATGCACAGGCTCAGAATTCGTACAAAGGATTAGCATGAGTCACAATGAACTCTATGGCAGGTGGCTT
>PVJH01013075.1:0-31063 GCA_004026705.1 Nesogale talazaci | reverse complement strand
TAGTGGAGGAAGTGGCCTGTGTAGTGCTGTTGACTCAGCCCATTTAGACCAGGAAAAAAATGAATCTCTGCTAAAATTCCAAATATCAGAACCACTTCTTTCTACTACAAAATGATCTCAACATCTATATTATGGAAGTTACTCTACTTTACTGAAGGGCACCACACTTAAGTGTTATGTAAATCACACATAACATAGCAACTTCTTGACTCCTTGACCAAATAACTGGGGTTAGTGCTGCTAAGAGTTTGAGTCCTACTCACAAGGTTGGCAGTTCAAATCCACCAGCCAATTTGCTGGAGAAAGACAAGGCTGTCTGCTCTCATAAAAATGTACAGGCTCAGAATTCGTACAAAGGATTAGCATGAGTCACAATGAACTCTATGGCAGGTGGTTTATACTTTAACCAGGTTGAAATGCAAAGTTATCCATCATAACCACATCAATGGTGGCCTGCCAACCATTGCTAGTTGGTGAGCGGTTTGTTTCCAGTGTCTGATGAAATGAGCACTGAAGAGGAGAATAAGCATTTAGAAACCTAGACGACAATTTGACAGTTATTTTATGTCAATTGAATCAAGAGATACAATGAAGAGGGTCCTGAAATGATGAGAATTTGTGAGAAGTGAAAGGACAGCAAAACTTGTTTCTTAGTGGATTGCTTTCTTTTGAGATCAATTTTATAAATGGATTGTATATGTATGAACCACAAAGACTGCTTTTTAATGTTTGAAATAAGCTATTTCTATTGTGTCCTGGGCACCTCCTTGGGTCTATGGGAGTTGGGGGGCTGAATAGATTAGTACATGTTCTTTTGGTAGATACTGTGAACTGTGAAATTCCACTGTGTTGGAAGGGCTTCTCAGAAGAGAATGGAATGATGAGTTACTTTGAATAGAGTATATTTCCTCCATTTTAAGACTGAACTTCTCTTTAGGCATACTTGCTGTGTTTGATATCATATACTGAGGGTTATTTAATCTGTTTTAAAGCTTTGTCTTTCTGAGAAGGGGAATCATTACATAATTAAAACAACTCCTCACTTCCTTCTTTTCAGAGTGACCTAATGTTATTTCTTCATTAAGGGAATTGATGATTTGTAGCACCATATGTGGATTTGGAATGGGGGTGGAGGGTTTCATGAAGACTAATTTAAATCTTTGCCTGGAAACTTTTACCATTTCCTAAATGGAACAACTGGATAAACAAGCAATTTCACTGGGAGAAAAATTGAACCTCATAGGAGAAGCTTGAGAATATCAAAGGCGAATTCAAAATTGTTTGAGGGATGGGAGAAGGTTGAGTAGAATTACTACCAAAGAACAAACAAGCATAGCTGAGAACACAATGGTTTAACTGGATGTGCCAGGCTACGGATGGAGAAAAAGAATTGTCATGTTAACGATGGTTTATCAACCTCAGGATCCCCGATGCTTCAGTAGGTTACACACTGGGTTGCTACTACAGGCTTAGTTTGACACTTTCAGATGCCATGGAGAACGATGAGAGTCTGTTCCCTTAAAGGTTTGTCGCCTCAGAAACCCTATGAGTAGTTTTACTCTGAGTTATAATATATTTGTTAGATAAATTTGATGGCAGTGGGTTTGATTTTCCATTTCTATTGATTTCAATAAGGGGCTCTTGTGGTGCAGCAAGTTAAGTATTAGAGGTAGAAGTAATTTCAGTTTATTTGAGCTTGTTGATAAATAATTTGTCTTATTCTAATTTTAGATATTTTAAATTATTGTTATTAAGAATGGATATTACTTGCATATAGCACAAGATTCTAAAGATACAAAGGGGCAGAGCTGTTTAAAAAGTAAGGCCTCTTTTTTCTTGTTATTCAAGAGACACTCTCTTCAGTACATCTCCCTGGAGGCAGCTGCTCTATTCTTCCCACTATATGCATATATTTTTAAGCTTATGTATATGTTGGAGCATGTGCGAGTGTGTACATGCAGGCATGTTTCTCATGTGAGCTTTGTTCCTGCCTCGATACAGTTGGTATCATTCCATATATTGTTATGCATCCTGCTTTTTTAAAAATGTAAAAGATTTAATATCTTGAAATCTTACTGCATATGTACTGAAGAGAAGTCCCTATCTTTCTTACAGCTGCTATATACTATATATTAAATCTTTTAATATATATATTCTCCCAGGAATGTTACACCTGGTGAAACACCCTCTTACTGATGGAATCTGGGTTTTCCTAGTAGTCTGCAGTTATAAATAAGGTTGCCATGAGTTTTCTTGGAAATATGTCATGTTTTACCGAACTTATTTTTCATGCAGTGTTCTACAAGACTTCTTCTGCTTAAGTGTTTCCACAACTAACATTTGGTTTTTAAAAAGTTCATCTATTCAACCTTCCTGGAAATAAATATTTCATTTCCTTTTGTTTTGAATCTCTTTGGGAATTGAATTGGAATGTTCTAAAATTCTGGATACTCCAAACTTGACCATAGTGTGCAGATTTAAGCAATAGCTCAGTGGTAGGATTGATTGTTTACTTGACCATTGTCTATTTTATTTTGGTAGAACGTTTTCCAATAATATAGTCCAGTGCTACTGTGTGGCTCACACCCATTTGATGATATGTAGTCGGCTTCTATCTTGTTCAATGAAACAAGTCACAGGCTTGCCTGTTATGCTCATATCAAGCTGTGGTAGACATTGCTCTTGATTTCTTATAGGCACATTGAGCTTGTGAGTGAACAACTTAAGCAGCTTTGCTTTAGGACCTATGATTCACTTCATCCTAACCATAGATTTAAGTAGAAAAGAACTAACTTGCACAAGAACAGTTTTATTGGAAGGAGCAAAGGAATACTGAATGAAGCACTTTCAGTGCTAGATTTTTCATCAGTACCACATGCTCTAAAAATTCATAATCAATGGATTATGGTCAGTTATATATGATGCTGATTTTTAAGGTTTCAGTCTTAAAACAAACAAACTCAGATGATGATTGACTGGAAAAATCTTTTGCTTTAACTGTAGTAAATTTCAGAGCACTGGGAAATCCATTCAACATATATTAATAATGACCTTTCAAAAAAAATCCCAGGACTCTCATAAGAGAAAAGCCCAAGGACTTGCCATTTTGTATTGATTTATTTTTAAAGAGAATCCAAATATGCATGAGCGATGACTCTCTTTATTTATGAGTGCTAATGCAATTGCCAGGAAATTCTTGGGATTGATAACGCCACAACAGTGATCCAACAAGTGCTTGTTTTCTGTACAAGCGAAAGATTGTGATGAACTAAAGATGTGATGACTGTCTACTAATGTCGACGGCTCAATAAAATTAAGTTCAAATCCAAGGATGGGAAAACAACTCTTTCTAGAGCAGAAACACAATCAAAATGAGAAGTTTTATTTTTTTCTAAAATCCAAGCTGTTTATATTACCTGTTACCCTTGAATTGGTGCAGGCTCACGATGCCCCGAGTGTGTCAGAGAAGACCTGCGCTCCAGGGGCTTTCCCTGGCTGACCATCCAGAGACAGTTGGCTGGCCTTTTCTTTGAAAGTGCCTCTGCCCTGGACCTCAAAACCTTTGATTAGAGGTCAAGCATGTTCACTGGTGGTACCAGTGGCTGTGCCATTAGTTTTTCATATTGAGAAAGAAAGAAAACTATTAATAAGACTATATAATTATAATTTTTTTTAACAAAGGGTGCTTGAATTGGGGGGTCAAAGGGCAGAGGCCAAATTCTCATAAACTTCTAATTTACCCCCAATAGGGAATGACTTTTGACCACTTGACTCCCCAAAGAACACTATTCAGAGAGGGTGCCCCACACAGAGAGATGAGAGAGCTGAAATATAGTATCTACAATTATTTTAGACTTTGTATACTGCTCTCAAAGGTATTAGGTAAATCTTTTATGAAACACAATTTAATAAATTGGATAGACTGCAACTTTTAAATGACTAGGGAAGATAGAAGTGAGAGAAAGATGCCCCTTTAAGGGCTTAAGTAAAAATACATTTATTTGAAAAAATTAAATTATATTTCTTATGGACTCCGTCTGCTTTTTAAATTTATCTATAATAAGAATTTGTGACTTTTAATTATGATATTGTTTAAAAATATTGAAAGTACTATGGATTGCCAGAACAAACAAACAAATATTGGAAGAAGAATAGTCAGAATGCTCTTTGAAAGCTAGAATAGTTAGACTTCATGTGTTGCCATTTGGATATGGTAGCAAGAGGGACCAGTCCTTGGAGAGGAAAATTAGGCTGATTCAAGTAGAGGGTTAATAAAAAAGAGGAAGATCCTCAATAAGTAGCTGCAGCAATGATTTTTCACATAACAGCCACTGGGAGGATCATGCAGGACCAAAGGTTGTTTCATTCTGTTGCACATGAGAGGTCACTAGGGGTTGTGACAAACTCAATGGTACCCAACTAAAGCTACAACAACCTGGAATTCCATGAAAGCTAAGACAAAGGAACTTTGATAGAAGAGAATTCTAAGAGTTGGAAGTAATTCCAGTGATTTGGATGTGGCAAGGTACGGATTGGTAGTAATTGTTCAGTAGCCTGTTTAGAGTTGGACTTTGGGATCACCACAAAGTCTTTTTACCCCACTTTAGATTGTCATCTAGATAAGGACAGTCCTTGACACCTGTAAAAGACAGTTTCTGTTAAGTCAATCCAGATTTATCGCAAACCTATATGTGTGCCAGAGTAGAATTGTGTTCCACAAGAATTTTTAATGCCGGAATTTTTGGAAGTGCATTACTAGGCCTTTCGTCTGAGGTGCTTTGGGGTGGACCTCCAAACTCTGGGTTAACAGCTGAGTGTATGAACTCTGTTAGGCCCACTGTTGCTGTTGCCATCAAGTCAATGTCAATTTTTGTGCAGAATAGAACTACTAGAAGTGGGTTCACTGCATCTGCCACCCAGAGCATCCTAGCTGACTCAAAGGAGGCACTAATAATTTTTGAATGAATGAATCACTCTTTTTACTTGCTGGTTCTCATACATTCAATCAGTCACTTGGCCAGTGGTTGGGAGACCCCACTTACTCTCTTTATAATTTATCCTCTTTGAGTCCCCATATTTTGATTTGTCCTCTAAATCAAGTATTCATGCCATATCCCCAGCTTCTTCCTAGAAATTTCTATTCATATATTTTCCTGTTGTTCAAATCCTCAACGTATTTTAAGGAACTCATCATATTCTTCACCAAACCAGGCCTGTTCCTTCAAATTTTGATTGACAGCAAACAGCACCTGTTATCTAGGTACTAAATTCGGGGATGAATTTCTGAATTCAGCTAGTCACTAAATCATTAGATACCTGTATCAACCATCCTTTCTTTGGAGGCTTTCTCATTAACACTCTCACAATAGCTTATTTCTGGTCCTTCTCAACTACTTTGACATCAGAGGCATCTTCCATCCTGATGACATCACTTCATCCACCTGCTCAAAATCTATCGGAGCCATAGTGGCCTGTCATACACCATTCACTTTTATTCTAGATTTGAAGATTCTCTACTTAGTTATTTTTCTAGAAGTGGGTTTTGACAGATAGGTATTAGGAAGTAGACAACTGGGTCTTACTGACTGCTCTGGTGTCAGGCTAGGACTTGTTGGAAGAGGATGTGTGTGTGAAAGAGTACACTGTAGTACACTGTTGGCCTCAAGCACTGACTCGCCATTGATTATGGAAGCTAAGAACACAGAGATGGGGAAATTATCCTGGGTTACTCAAGTGTGTCCAAATAACCATAAAGGACCTTTAATGATGGAGAAATAGAAGATCAGAATCACAGGAGATGTGAACCATGGACTCCAAGAAATGCAGGCAGTGTCTTGGAGTTTGAAAGGCAAGGCAACATATTCTTCCTTAGAACCCCCAAAGGAGGACAGTCTTGCTCACATTTTGGTTTTAACCCAGTGGGACTTCTGACCTTCATGACTGTACAATAGCACAGTTGTATGGTTTCAAGTCACTAAGTTTGTGGAAATTGGTAATAACACCCCTAGTAAACCAGCATAATCTCTAAAGTCCCACCCTGAAAAAAACAAGAACCAAACACAGCTCTGTAGTGCATGTATGTTAGAGTGGAGATTTGCTGGTACTATGGGCTCGGCCTTGGGCTGCTAACTTCAAGGTCAGCACTTTAAATTCAGAAGAAAGATGAGGCTCTCTGATCTCATAAATATTTACAGCCTTGGAGACCCCAACATAATGATATACATATGTATTATAGTTTTGTTGTGTTGTTTTAGGGAAGGTTAATGAAAATAAAGATTACTAAGTGCAGAGACTATTTTCTAAAAACATAATTCTAGGAAAGGCGGTCAATATGTTCCCCTGCAAAACACATCCTTTTAGTTTTATTTTGAAAATTTATATAATATAGAATCTAAATATGAATTTCTTATTAACCCAACATCTACATTTAATAATTATTAACATTTTGTTTTATCTGTGCCTTTTTTCAAAAGTGGGGGAAATTTTCAAACACAATGGCAGGAAAAAAACTCACATTTTATTATGCTTGAGAACCAAAAGTTTATGTGAAACTTAACCAGGCTAGCTAGCTAACTTTCTAATAGATAGTTAATTTACAAATGATTCTGACCTTGGTTGCAATCTCCACAGCATGTCAGCATCTCCTTCTCAGTTCTTTGCTTCTATTTGTCCAGTTTCCCTCACTGCTGTTGCCTCTTAGTTTCAGTTGTGAGCAAATATTGTCCTTCTGGTCTCCTATAATTGGTTGTTATAAGGATAACGCTCTTTCCAGGTCTTATTGTTTATTTCACAATCCCATTGCTTGGTCTAAAAGTGGCTATGGAGAATGCCGATAACTCTTCTTTGTTATTGAAAAAAATATAGATGCTACAAATATTGCCACACCAATATCTTTCACATGCACAATTCAGTGACACCAATTGGACCTCAGTCACTTTTGTGGGTTTAAAGATTATATCTGGGGAAAGCCGAATGACCATGGGGATCATCCAGAGCTCAGCAGCGAGACTAGGAACAGAATGCTTTTCCAGAAACTTCTCCTCTTCTTGCTCATACTCTCATTGCTGGCTAAGCCCTGCATCCCCTTCTCCCTGCCCCCCCCCCCCCCAATTGGAGAAAGTCTCACACATTTAGAGACTCTCTTGTGTCTTTTCCACTAGTCAGTCCTGATGGTCAACTACAGAATTCTGGGACGTTGGCCAATATGGAGGCAACTGGTGGGGACTTCTTGAAACTTGACATTCGTCTCTATCCCTAGATATGGTCTCTATCCTAAGCTCTAGGTCTGGTGGTTGACTGCCTTTTCCAAGACCAGCTTTTGTTACTTAACCTGCTGCAGTCCTGCACACCTTGCTGTTGCCAATTCCTCCAAGCCCTGGTGCCTTGACTTTGATCATCAGTCCGGTGGCTGGGTCCCTGTTGCTTGTCAACATCTAAACTTGACTTTGACTTCTGGTGTGCACTTTAAGCATTACTCCCCCTCTGATTTCCTACTGTTTACCTCTGTTTACAAAATTAGGGCATGTTTTCCCTCCATTTGAACGGACTGATTTGCTTGCTTTATTAGAACTGTGTTGCTTTATACCCTAGCTTCCCAGAAGAGATGTCTAACACCTGTTGTTGGGCCCACCCCATCAAAGCTGATGCCCTTAGTGAGCAAGGTCAGTTCCAGGTTCTGGATTGTTATATCACGTCCTGAGATAGCACAGCCAACTGGACTGTGCCTTGTTGGATTCTGAGAAATGATCTCAACAGAGAACTTGGCCACCTCAGAACTAATTAAATTAAGCTTTGTAGAGCCAAGGCTTGACACCTGTTTTAACTTTGAGGGTCACGAGATTGTCATTGCCAGCCAAAGGCAGAGGCAAGAAGGGACAAGAAGCCTGAAGAAAAATAAAGAGAATCAAGGATTAAAGAAGGGGCAAAAGGACAGAGCGGTCATACTCCTCAAACTGTCACTGCAAGATGAGCACCATGTCCTTAAGAGCATGCAAAGTGCACCTCTCAGAAAGCCAGAACAACAGCACACAGGCACTGTTTCATGGCCCATTGGGAAACTCAATGGAGTGCAGGGAGAAAGTGGAGCGTGGATTCAAAAGAACCTGCCCTGCCTCTCAGATGCACCCCTTCAAACTGAGTAAATGTGTAAAAGCTGTCTAAGTTCTGGAAGCCTCTGTTTCCTCATTCCTAAATTGGTGATAGCAGCACCTCATAGGAAGCATCCAGCAGAATGCCAGGCATGCCCCTGGTGAATGCTGTCTTTCCTCCATGTCCCATCTCCCAGTCAGAGCACCAGGACAGAACAATCGTGGGGATTTTGCAGTGTCATTTGCAGTGTCATTTTCCTGTCTGGAAGCATGAAGCAGCAGATTCTTGCAGCTGCCCAGAATCCAGGGGCCCTGAGACCAAGAGATGCATGGCTTCTACAATTTGTTTGATTACCTTTAAGAGTAAAGGTGGCCGGTCCTGCTTACAACTGCATCAGATGTGCTCAACACTATGGCCTGACACGTTCAGGTCTTCAGAGACACCCAACACCCAGCTACCATGCTATTAGGACAGCTGGGAAAACAAAGAGAGAGAGAAGTTAACTCCCACTCTCTGTTTTCCTTATTCTTCTGAACCCAATACGTTAAATCGAGCTGGTCTTTCCCCAGGCATCATGTACTGCAAGGATATAAGTTATATTGTTCTTGCACTCTGCCCTCAAGGTGCCTTCTTGTACCACATAATGTAACTTGTCCTGATCCTGTGCCATCCCTGTTGTCAGCTGTTAATTGAGCCATTGTAACCCATACAGCTTTCATCAATTGATTTTCATCAAGCTCTTTTCCTCTGCTACTTTAGATTGAAAGCTTTTCAGCATCACAGTAACACTGACTGGTGTGGCTGTGGAGGAACTAGGAATCAAATGCAGGTCTCCAACATAGAAGTTGAATTATAATACTGACCTACCATTATCTCATAGTAAATCATTACCTTTTTACTCATATACACTGTGCACTCAGCTTCTGTCTTATAAATGTTATTCTTTACTGGGCTTAGGCTATGTGCCACCCACTATCATAGGTATGACCGTGCAGGGGTGAACAAGGCAAATGGCAATGTGCCATAGGATGCAAGAAGAATGAGAAAATCTATGTGGGAGAAGCATAGTTCCTTAGAAGCAGAAATAGCTAGACTTGGTCTCACATACTTTAGACACGTTATCAGCAGGATGCTCTCTAGGCAAGAGCATCAGGGTTGATAAAGGAGAAGGTGGGCAAAAATGAGAAAGATCCTCAAAGAGTTGGATAGACACAGTGACTACAACAGTTGGCTCAAGCATAGCACTGATTATGAGGATGGGGTAGGCACAAGGGCCATCGCATTCTATTGTACACAAGGTTAATCAAATGAAGCTTACTTGATAGCAGTCAAGAACAACTGCAAATGGATCACCGTCATTTTAAAAAGAAATTGAAATTTTTTGCTATTGATTAGAAAGGATGCATTCCCAGAATAGTGGACAGGCCTTCCTAATAGGATAAAAATCCTTAATGGTCAATTTGGTTCTGACTTATATTGGTGCTGTAGGGTAGAGTAGAACTCTGGCCATGTCTATTGAATCAGACTTCTACATTTTCCTTCCATTGACCCTTTGGTGGGTTTGAACTGCCAACCTTTCAGTTAACGATTTCTTTCTGAAGAGGATATAAGTGGTAAACTTTATCCTGTGCTTTAGCAATCACACAGATTAGGTTGTGAGCCTGGCATTTGGGGACACGTGGTAGTGATGCAGGGTAAGTGTTGGAGTGCTAACCACAAGATTGATAGTTCAAATCCACCAGCAACTCCATGAGAAAAAAGAAAAAGAGGTTATCTGCTCCCATAACCATTGACAAATGTGGAAACCCTATATAGGGTTGCTATCAGTCAAAATCAACTAGATGGCAGTAGCTTTTGGGTTTGGTGCTTTATCAGATGAGAACCGACCTTACTAGCCCATTAGGGAAAGGAACTGCATGCACCGAGAAACTTCATGGAGGTATCGATGGTGGGGATGTGGCCACATCAAATAAAAAAGAGAGTATTTCCTATTATCATGATGTTTCCTGGCTCTTGGTTAAAGTGATGGTGTGACTTAATTCATTTGTATTCTGAGTCATTGTGGGAAGGGAAATTTAATTCTCTAGGAACTGCTGTTTGAATCAGTGTTAAATCATTATTCTACTCTTTAATGATATATACACACACAGAACAAAGAGGTCCCAGGATTGCATTCATAATTGTTTAAGCTACAAAGCCCTTCCTCATACCACTCCAGGTTAGAGAATTAATTTCGTCTTCTGTCTTAGAAAATCCACCCAGAACGCTGTTCTTTGGCTTACTCATCTCTGAGGTAGCTTCAAAAAGCTGTGGAAAATTTTCCCTTCCTTAAGTTTTGAACCTCCCTTGTGTGTGTGTGTGTGTGTGTGTGTGTGTGTATAAAGCAAGTAATATATAAAAACATACACACAGACACACACATCCACTCTACTGATACTGGGCTTTTAGATAAGTACAAAGACTTCTTGAGGAGACTTAAATTAGGGCTATGCTCTATTTCAGACTATTGACATGTTCAACTGCTTTTGTTTTCTTAACTCAGCAATTAGGTTTATCTCAGATGTTATGTACCCCATATTGTTTGTAAATTGTAATCCTCTGATTTATTTTTCTTGAGTTCATATGAGTAATGTAGACAGGCCTTCAGCGCTTATTAAAATAGAAACTTTTATTTGAAGGGTTGCTCTCTACTTTGGGCTGGTGGGACCTCATATATTATACTTCTCAGCCCTGACCATCTATAATTCAGTACATGTATATAATGTTTTGGCATTTGCCATGCTTATGAGTAATTGACAATGTAAAATGGTAATGTTAAAATCAGATGGACCTGGCCTAGTTTCTGATAGTCAGCTTCTCTGTGTAGGGTGGGGGAGGTTAAAAATCAGTACCACCATTAACTGAGGGTTTTCCAGATCATAAAGCATATTTCTTGGCCTTTAATATTAATACATTTAGAGTGGTTTTTAAAAATAAATATCTTTCATTGGAGAATAAAAACACGGGGGGGGGGAAGGATGGTTTCATGATATATATATATATATATATATATATATATATATATCAGTTTATTTCAAAGGGCTTACTTATGTTGACAAAATGAGTGAACCTGAAGTGTAATGGATATAATAGGCAGATTGATATAGAGTGCCTCAGGCTGCATAATGTGTTACACAGGTCACAGAGCCAGCAAAATTAGGATATATTTTCTTAAAACACAAATCTGAAATCACAACATAGTCCTGACACAATTATTGATGCACATTTCAGAGTCCCGTAACATGTCTAGAATATGCCTTTACCTGCTAATCTGCCTAGGGCCAGTCTTAGGAAAATAAGTTTTGGAGAGAGCTAAATCTTAAATTCCAATTGTGAATCACAAGTATAACTCTTTAGCTCAAAACTGAGATTGTCACTTCATAACAATTCCTCTGGGTAGTGAGAGAGAGATGCCGTGGTTATCATGAAAAGGAGGAAACGTTTAGCAGAATCTCAGAGGAAAAGATGCTTGCTGGTGTTGGGAAGAGTGCCTGGGCAATGCCACTGATTGAAGAACCAAAAGGCTGTCAATTTGGACTCACGCAGTGATGTCATGACCACCCTACAGAGCACATAAGTGTCCATGAGGACATGCCTATCTTGTAAGGATATTTTGAGGAGTCGATTTCTTCCTCTTTATTTTAAATTGTGATTAGAGGTTTATAGAACAGACTATCAATTTTACTTTAAACAATTCATACACACTTTATTTCATCTCATTCATTGCAATACCCTCATTGTACTGTAGCTCATCCCATTTCTTTTCCATTATTTTGTGTCCATTGCTCATTCTTTTCTAACCCTTCTGAACTTTGTCCTTGGACAAATACTTCTGTTTTGATATAAAATGGTGGCTTATTGTAAGATATGTCTACTTCTCTTTACAGATCTATTTTTTTGACTGAAAATGGGTCAAAATGAAATCAACAATAGGGGTGAGATCCTATCCAGACTGGAAGAGTGACTAAGGGCCATAGCCTCAGGTATTCCATACCTGGCCACTGAGTCTTGTTTCTTTCATGATATGGATTTTTGGTCTACCTTTCTCTTCCACTCTATCTTGAACCTATTGGTGTGCTCTCTTTCTGAGTCAGTGGTAGTGGCAACTAGGTACCATCTAGTTATTTTGGCAACTGTGATGTGTACATGGTTCATTAACGTCCCCCACCCTTAGATCTCACTGAGTGCCTTCTTTACTTGATGTCAGGACCATGCAGTAGTCCACCCAGGTGCACTAAGGGTTGCTATGAATTGGAGTAGCGTCTAACATCAGCCTTGGATTATACCCGTGGAACACTTGGGCTGGAGATAAATAATGTTAGTTGAAGAAGAAATAGAGTCAGTAGGCAGCTTAACTACAGCAATATATATATATATTCAAGAATCTCTTCATTTCTTCAAGTAATGAATTTGCCAAAAGATAAAAACTGACAAGAAAGAATGATAAAACATTTACCCCGTGATATGGTTCACACAGAGTCGTTGGCCAGCACAGACGGTAAAGTGTTTGACAATTAACCAGAAAGGTTGGCAATTCCATCTTCCCCAGAGGAATCTTAGAAGATTCCCAAAGGCTTGATAATGCTATGGAGCTGAGACTTCTTCTGACACACAACAGGGAGTCATGAGTCTGAATTCACTTGATGTCAACTGGTTGCTGCTTTATGCTTGAAAAGGCTATCTTTTAAACATCCGACTCCAGTAAGATAATCCATACCTGTGAGTAAAAATCAAACCTATCTATATTCTAAAAGTAAGTTTATTTTCATATTGAGATATGAAATAAGTCTTACATTGATGTATGACATGAAGGCATAAGTTCCTACTAAATCTAATAAGTGCTTGTCTTTTGCAACAAAAATGTAGAGATTTTTACTTGGCATGCAAAAATGGAGATTCTGCTACCTTCTCCTGTAACATGGGAGGATAATGCCTATTTTCTTAGCACTTAGGCTGTGGGTAGGAAGTGTCACCTCTACTATTTTAACTATTTGGCCCACGAAGATCTTATATGTTGTTCTTTACTCAGAAATAAATACCAATTTTTTTTAAAAAGATCCAATTCAGAGTAAATCTAATTGGTATAAATATTCAACTCAAAACAAAATTGAAAAAGCAAAACAATAATATTTTTACACATCTCTGATTTAAGAATTACATCTGGTAGTTGGGTCTTTCGGTGATGCAAATAGTTTAATGTGTTGTTATTCTCTGCAAGTCCACCAGAAGAGTTTTACAACTAAGATCAGGCAGTCTTTAATTTCGTAAAAAGAGCCACTGAAAACCTTATAAAGCACATGAGTTAGAATAAAATTGACAGTAACTGGTAAGTGTATAGAAAATGGCAAAAACATAATTTGAGGTGGGCGTGGGGCTTTGCCTGGATCGAAAGAATCAACATAAAATAAAGAAGATGGTGGCTAACATTGAATATAACAATGTAAAATCTTTGACTACACATTTATAATAGGAAAATAAAATCTTTGAGAAAAATGTAGCGAAGAAAAAGTTGGGCTGTAAAAATATGATTTGGCAAAAAATATTGGTTACAGCAAAACAAAACAAGTACTTCACAGTAGGGGGAGCCAAATTTTGTAAAATATGCTATGAACGTGAAGCTAAATAATGGACCAGATTTGTGCCACAAACTTTACAAATAAAAACATGAACCCTAGTTAAATTAAGCTTATTAAAAAAGCCATGAAAATGGGAAACATGGAAATCAGTTAACTAAAAAATTAAATTGACTAATGTCTTGCGTGTCTGCAAACTCCTCTTTATGTAGTGCATTAATGTTGATGTTATTCATGCCTATCCTCTATACAACATGCTCTGAGATATTATATAATCTGCTCAAAATCCAAGTCCTTGGTGGCCTGGACCCAGACTTGCTCTCTGTCCTTATCTCCATTCAATTTCAGTTTCAAGCCACAATGACCTGCTTCATATTTTTTGCATATAACATGCACATATGTCTTAGACTTCTGGACCTGCTGCTTTGGTGTACTGTTTATTCGTTATGCTGCAGTCTGCATGGCTGGCAGTTCAAAACCACCAGAAGCTCCTCTGCAGAAAGACTGGACTTACTCCCCAAACAGTTGCAGTTTCAGAAATCCATAGAGAATCATTATGAGTCAGCATTAAGGCAATGGTAGTGAGTTAGTAAGTAAGTACCTGGATACCCACCCATCTCATTCTCTCATTTCAGTGTGGTTACTATCTAAATGTTCTCAGAGAGAACATCTTCAGCACCCTGCTCACTCTCAACCCTCTTACATGCTGTTTTCCTTATAACATTTATTATTTCCTGACATCATTATTTCTTTTTATTTATCTGTCTACCCCTTGACTAGTGTGAGTTTCAAAGGGTCTGATTCATTGTCAAATAGAACTTGGTATGCATGAGACTGAACAAATAATGGCTGAACAAATTCTCTCTCTTTTTTTTTTTATTTAGGCATCACTGCCCTCAGGTGGTGAGAGTAGGAGGCCCAGCCTTTGCTCTGTGGAGCTGGAATCGAACCTCCATCCCAGTGGGCCGCAGTCCCGTGCACAACCACTACGCCACCGGGGCTCAGCCTGAACAAATTCTCATTAACTTCATTTGGTAACATGGAGCCAACATTTCTTCTGAATCAAATTCTGTGGTTGGTGAGAAAGTCCAGTGAGCTAAAATGATAGAGTAAAATTGATAGGATATCCTGGATCATGAGAACTGTGCTTAGCAAAGAGAAACAATTATAAGTAAGACAACAGGAGCAGGGACAGCACTATTATTAGAACACAAACTTTATGTTAGATAGAAGGACTTACAAGATTGGTTTAGGGCTTTCTAACTTAAGCAGCCAGAGCATGACAATGTGACCCCCTGTACAGTCCCCACTACAGTGACCTTCATCACAGACACACCCCATGGTAGAGGTAATTCACTTTCCAAGGCACATTGCCTGAAGGTAATGATCATCTACATCCTTGGTTAATGATAAAAAAGAA
Organism: Nesogale talazaci; assembly: GCA_004026705.1. Taxonomy (NCBI): domain Eukaryota; kingdom Metazoa; phylum Chordata; class Mammalia; order Afrosoricida; family Tenrecidae; genus Nesogale; species Nesogale talazaci. The sequence goes on along the minus strand of PVJH01013075.1, from coordinate 15,943 downwards.
TTCATTGGAAGTTTAATCTGTGCGAGGACTCTGCAAATGGATTTTGGGCTGTCCCTGTCATGCATAGGCGTTTGTAAGCTGGGGTGCTCAGAATTTGAGCTCTAACTCTAATAAGCTACCAAGCAAGTTGTTCTTCTCCAAAGATTATTGTTGTGAGGTGTCATCAAGTCAGTTCTGATTCATAGCAACTTTAAGCACAAGGGAAAGTGCCATCCTCATACCCTGTTCCTATGCCTGAGCTCATTGGGTTCATTTATCTCATCAAGACATTTCCTCTCCTTTGCTGTCCCTCTACTTTATCAAGCATCATGCTTTCCTCTAGAGACTGGTCTCTCCCAAGAATATGCCCGAAGTATGTAAGACAAGTCTCTCCATCCCAGCCTCTAAGGAACATTTTGACCATACATCTTCCAAGACAGAGCTATTTGTCCTTTGAGCAGTCCATAATACTTTCAATATTCTTATCCAGACCACAATTCAAATAGCTTGATTCTTTGGTCTTCTTTATTCAATATCCAATTTTCACATGCATATAAGGCAATGGAAACTACCATGACTTGAGTCTGGCACACTTTAGTTCTCAAGGAAACATCCTTTTTTTTTAATACTCTAAAGAGGTCTTGTGCAGCAGTTTTTCCTAATACAACACAACACATCTTTTGATCTCTTCACTATTAATATCTATGAATATTGATTGTCAATGCAGTGATGTCGAGGGAAGATATTCAAGCTACAGTGAAAGCATTACCCAAAACCATTTGGATTAATGACATATCTACTGAAATGTTGCAGTAAGGTGTTGAAGCACTGAACGCTTTACTCATCTATGCCAAGAAAATTTGAAGATAGCTATTTGACCAATAAACTGGAAGAGATCCACATTTATACCCATTACAAGAAAGATATCCAACAAAATGCTCAAACTTTAGAAATTATCACCTATATCACATGCAAATAAATTTTTACTGAAGATTGTCCCACAATGGTTGTGGCAGTACATTGACAGAGAGGTTCTGACTGGATTGAGAAGACAAAGAACTAGGAGTATCATTCCTACTGTTGGATGGACTAGTCTCATTTAAAAATGTGTTTGAAGACTATGAGATAAAGACATATCATCCTTTCTTCTTCTTTTTTAAAATCATTTTACTGGGGGCTCATACAACTCTTATCACAATCTATCCCTCCATTGTGTCAAGTACATTTTCACATTTGTTGTCATCATCGTTCTCAAAACATTTGCTTTCAACTTCAGCCCTTGGTATCAGCTTCTCATTTCATCCTTACTTCTAAAGAGCTTTCTGACTATACTTTCTGCAAGATAGACTTGTTTGTTCTTCTGGTAGCCTGTTGTACAATGACTATTCTTTGCCAATCCCATAATTCAAATGCATTATTATTTTTAGTCTTCCTTACATATTGTCCAGCTTTTACATGCATATGATTGAAAGAACTGTGGCTTGGGTCAGTCCTTAGTTTTCAAAGTGATATCTTTTCTTTTAAAGAGACTTTATACAGCAGATTTGCTCAATGCAGTATATTGATTTCTGGACTGTTGCTTTGATAGATGCTGATTGTGGATCTATGTAAAAAGAAACTTCTTTGCTTCTGTCTTTTCTCCACTTATCATGATGTTGCTAATGGGCCAGTTATATGGGCCAGACTAATAATCCATCATGATTCAGTGATCTTGATTTGAGAAAATAAAAGGATAGTAAGAATTTTGCCTGAAATCACAGTCAGACACTTGTGCTCCAATGTTCATCGCAGCACAGTTCACAATTGCATGACATCGGAAACAACTCAAATTTCCATCAACTGATGATTGCATTAAAAAGTTGGTACATATATACAATGGAGTCCTGCGCATCCCTAATTGGCAGTGATGAACTCATGAAGCACATTTTCAAATGGAAAAGACTGAAGGAAATTGTGCCAAGTGAAGTAAGACAAGCACAAAAGGACAAGTACAACACAAGTCCACTGAGATAAGCTTAAAAATGCAAAAGGGTCATAGGGGAAAAGCTATTACACACACACACACACATGCACACATTCCTGGGGTGAAATCCAGGTACTGTGGCGGGAGCCACAGCCAATCCAGAGATACATATGGCAGCCAACCAAAAAAGAGGGGCAAAGGAAGAAAGAATTTAAAAGACATGGGTATCGGGTGAACAGTGAGCTGACCTAGCTAAGGGAAGAGTGCCATTCATGTCTTCAAAGGAGAGGAAGAGAGGGACCAGATTTTAACTAGGTGTGCCAACATGTGAATGTAACATACTAGTATGAAGCAGGGAATCAATAGAGAGGTCTGCAGGGCAGGTCGAATCCCAGCTACCTGAACACTGCCCCCTTCTCCTCCCAGAAGACTCCACTGCAGTGGACAGCACTGAAGCTACAGCTCAGGGAGAAGGGCACATTTGATCAGAGCACACAGGAGCAAATAAAGAGGGAAGGAGAGAGAGTGGAACACATTCTGGCCCACTAAACCCTCAGAAAGATAATTATGCTCAGAGCAGCCAATGCAGAGAGAGGAACATAGGGCCAGCCCCACCCTGAAAGAAGACATCCCTCCCTAACCCACATTGCTATGAGGGACACCATTGGAGGCACAGTGCGGAAATTGTGCCCATCTGACCCCACCACGTGAGAGAAACACTAAGGGCGTGCAACAGAGCAGCAAAGGGAGCAAAGCAATAACGTCCCCAGGGAATACCAAAAATAGACTTTGAGGTGTAACCTCTTCACACTTGACCAGAAAACACTCCAACAGGTCAACAAACAGATTTGCAACTATTTATAGACTTTTTTTTTTTTTTGGTCATTGGTTTTTGTTACTCTTGTTTGGTTTTCTGGTTTTCTTTTGTTGCTTTGTTTTGTTGCTTTGTTTTGCTCTGCCTTGAATTGGGGTTTATTATTGTCTCTGCATGTCTATCTAGATAAGACAGGTGTGGTAAACAATCTGTAAGACAAAACAATGGGACTAAAGTTTCTAGGGGAACATGGGAGAAAGAAGACGGGGGAAGTGGGTATTAACAAACCCAGGATCAAGGGACCAAAAAGCGATGTAAAATTGATGGTTAGGGGGGCATAGGATACCTGGTAGGGCTTGAATAAGAGCACTATAACCAAGAGAAATTAATGAAACCTGAATGAAGGCTGAACATGATAATGGGACAAGAAGAAAGTAAAAATATATAAAGAACTAGGAGGCAAAGAGCATCTATACAGGTAGAAATTCAGGCATATACATATATAAATATATTTATGTATAATGAGAGGGAACTAGAATTATATACATATATCTGTATGTTAAGTATTAAGATAGCAGATGGACATTTGACCTCTACTCAAGTACTCCCTCAACACAAGAACACTTTGTTCTAATAACCTGGCATTCTATGATGCTCACCTTCTCAACTTGATCGTTGGAGGCCAAATAGGTGCATAAGTAAATGATGGTGCTGGCTATTAAAAGATATTACATCTAGGATCTTAAAGGCTTGGAGATAAACAAACAACCATCTAGCTGAGAAGCAACAAAACTCATAAGGAAGAAGCACACTAGTCTCTGTGATCATGAAGTATAGATGGAATCAGGTACCAAGCATCAAAGACGAAGAACAAAAAGCATATTAACATGAAAGAGGGGGAGTGCAGAGTGGAGACCCAAAGTCTGTCTGTAGGCAATTGGACATCCTCTTAAAGAAGGGTCAAAAGGAAGAGATAAGCTATCAGTATAGTACTGATAAAACATACAACATTCCTCTAGTTCTTTAATACTTCATCCCCCCTGCCCCACTATCATGATCCCAATTCTACCCTACAAATCTGGCTATACCAGAGCATGTACATGAGTACAGATAAGAGCTGAAAACACAGGAAATCCAGAACAGGACCAATAATGAAAGTATTGATACCAGGAAGGTGGGTGGAGAAAGGGGGAACCCAGCCACAAGGGTCTACATGTAACTCCCTTCCTGGGGTATGTACAACAGAAAAGTGAGTGAGGAAGATATCATTCAGTGTAAGACATGAAAAATAATAACAATTTATAAATTATCAAGGATTCATGAGTGAAGGAGGATGGGTGAGGGAGGTTAAAAAACGAGGAGCTGATATCAAGGGCTCAAGTAGAAAGAAAATGTTTTGAAAATTATGGTGGCAACAAATGTACAAATATGCTTGGCACAATGGATGGATATCTGAATTGTGATAAGAGCTGTATGAGCTTCTAACAAAATGATTTAAAAAAAATTTCCCCTGAAATTTGTTCTTGCATGTTGGTTAGAAGGTGAGATTTCAGGTCTTGTTGTGAGCAGTCAATGAGAAGAATGGCTTAATTGTGTAGTTAGTGTTAAATGAGCCAATAATATTTTAAAGTTTGTGTTAAATTCCTCTCTATTAACAGACAGGATTTTGGATATACATCACTAGTTGTGTTTTTAAAAGTGAAAGACCATACAGAGGTTTATTAACACCTGAGACTTCCCCATGAGTAATTTTTTAAAAATTGACATAATCACACACACATACGCACACACACACACCCTCTTTTTTCTTCCCATAGTCGGATAGGGAGCTTATGATAGCCTCCAGGAGGTGCATAAGGGAAGTACTTACAGTCTTAACAGGGGAGGCATCCTTCCTTCCTCCACTCCTCGGATTTCTTTTGATGCACACTTTTTAATAAGAATTTTGTGAGACCTGTCCTTTTGCCAAACGTTTGTGCCACAAAAGGTTGCCCAAGCAATTTGCCTTCAACTACTAACCGGTAGTGGTTCTGCATTGGGCTGCAATCCCCATGGTTGGCATTTTGAAGATACCAGCAGCTCCACAGGAGAAAGACTGGGCTTGCCACACTCATATGCAGTTAAAGCTGTGGTTCTCAACCTGCCTTTTACTGTATTTCCTCATGTTGGGGTGACCCCCAACCGTAAGACTGTTTTCATTGCTGCTTTATAACTGTAATTTTGCTACTGTTATGAACTGTAATGATATGCAGGGTGTATTTTCATTGCTAAAAATTGAGCATAATAAAGTATAGTGATTAATCACAAAACCATATGAAATGATATATTGTGAAATATTTATCTCTAATTACAAATAAGTGAGATTTTGTCTTAAAGCATGGTGTAGTATATGTAATTGTCTGGATATCACAACAGTAAACAACATTGTTACATTTTGCCAACATCAGTGTGAAGGTTGAGATAACTTCTTTTTAACCAGATCTGAAATTCTCGGGACAGTCTTTGCAAGAACACAATGAAAATCATCTTCCACAAGAAGTCTACTTCTGAATTTACACTTTAAAACCAACAAGCTGGAAAACTCTGTTTCACAAAGATATGTTGTTGGAAATGGAAGAATAAGGCACAACACAGTCTCAGAACAAGATAAGACTGCAAACAATTGATCAGTGTTTTGTAACTGGCATTGTAGACAAATCAGTTCTTGCTCCATCAATGTTAATTAGTTCAATGAACTCCTCTTGTGCTATCTCAGGAGTATCCTCAACTTTTACTGTGACTCAGCTTCTGGAAAGTACAAATGGGGTGCCAGGTAGATTTGGAAAATATGATGAGATTCTGTCTGCAAGCATGTGTAAATGGTCTTTTGAAGAATTTATCATCATAATCCTTTTGTGTGGTTCAATGTCATGTTCCTCAAAGAAAGCAGATAAGGTAGGCACCCTGTAAATTTTATTTTCATGCATTTTTGTGCCAAAGTTGAAATATTTAACTCATTCAAGATGGCAAAGATATCGACCAAGTAAGCGATTTTCTGCAGTTCACTTAAAAAATCGTTTTATTGGGGTCTCATACAACTCTTAGCACAATCCATACATACATCTATTGTATGCGAAGCACATTTGTACCTTTGATGCCATCATCATTGTCAAAACATTTTCTTTCTACTTAAGCCCTTTGTATTGGCTCCTCCTTTTTCTACTTCCTCCCACTCCCCCATCCCACATGAACCCTTGATAATTTATAAATTATTATTATTTTGTCATATCAAATGCTGTCTGATGTCTCCCTTCACCCACTTCCCTGTTGTCCATACCCCAGGGAGGAGGTTATATGTAGATCCTTATAATAGGTTCCCTCTTTCTACTCCCATCTTCCCTCCACCCTCCCAGTATAGCCACTCTCCCCACTTGTCCTAAAGGGATCATCTGTCCTTGATTCCCCATTTTTCCCCTTTCCTATCTGTACCAATATACATCCTCTGGTCTAGCTGACTTGTAAGGTAAAATTCAGGTCATGATAGTGAAAGGGAGGAAGCATATTAAAACTGGAGGAAAGTTGTATAGTTCATCCTTGCTACACTGTGCCTGGCTGACTCATCTCTTCCCCACAACCCTTTTGTAAGGGGATGTCACTTTCCATGCAGATGGACCTTGGATCCTCAATCTGCACTTCCCTTTATTTATAATTATATAATTTTTAGTTCTTTGATGCCTGATACCTTTTACAGGTTTCTTTTACACCTGATGGTCACACAGGCTGGTTACTTCTTCCATGTGGGTTTTGTTGCTTCTGAGCTGGATGGCCACTTGTTTACTTTCAAGCCTTTAAGACCCCATATGCTATATCTTTTGATAGCCCTGCATCATCGACTTTCTTCCCTACCTTTGTTTGTGTACACATTTGTCTTCAGTGATTGTGTCGGGAAGGTGAGCATCAAGGAATGCCAGTTTAATAAAACAAAGTGTTCTTGCATTGAGAAAGTACTTGAATCGAGGTCCAATGTTGATCTCTGCTGTTCACTTTTATTGTTGAAAAGTACTTTGAACTGTGGTCTTGCTTTCTGATAAAAAACATTTTGAATTTCACAAAGCTCAAAAACATGTTTTAAAACTTTTCCTCTCAACAGCCATCTCATTTAATGTGAAACTGCAGAGTATGGTTCAGTGCATCCAACTCATTGCACAGATGTGAAAACAGTTGACTGTTTCAAGTGCTCGCCTTTACAGAACTTTTCATTACTTCTTGTAACTCTTGTGGTAGTATCTTCATTGTTAATATTTGCAGATGAGTCATACAGTGAGTTCCAAAGACTTTTGGTGAGTAATTCAGTACCAAACATTGAACTCCAAATCAACATCCTCGCATAGCTGGAGCACCATCTGTGCAAATACCACAACCTTTTCCCAAGAGATCTTATGCTCTTTCAGAAATGAAACAACTGTGTCAAATACATCATGTGCAGTAGTTGTTGTTCCAAGAGGTTTGCAAAAAATAAACTCATCTTTAAAGCCGTCATCATTAATATACCTCACATAAGCCCGTAACTGTGAACAGTTTGCAATTTCAGCAGTTTCATCAAACTGCATGCTAAATATTGGGAGTAGAGCAGATTTAATTTCCTGGATTCCCTGATTAAGAATATGAGCAGACATGTCATCTATTCCTTTGTGGACAGTGTTGCTAGATTAGGAAATTGCACTCAATTTCATAACAAATTCATCTCTGGTCATGACTGAAACAATGTCTTTGGCCATTGGCAACAGTAAATCCTCAGCAATGGTGTGAGGTTTCATAGCTCTGGTGATTCTGAGTGCCAACAAATAGGAAGCTTCAATGCCTGCTATGTTTTGTTTGTGGTACTTGCCACCAGTGTCAAGGCTGGCTTTCTTGAGTCCATCATCTTTGCTTCTAAAACAGTTGATATCCTTGTTGGAAAAGCTTGGATGCTTGCTATAGAAATGGAGTTTTAGTTTGTTTGGCTTCATAGATTTGGCTGGTAAAACTTCATGACAAATAGCACATTGCAGTTTCTAAATTTCTGCTGTAATTATTGAGGTAAAATCATACTATAAAAGTCCTCACTATATTTTTCCTTATTCTTCTCTACATGATCCATTTCATGGAATGGTTTGTGAATGAAAATAATATATAGCAATAGCTTTAATAATACAAGATGATCGTGGCATAATTCAGTCAATACAGTTCATTAAAGTTTCCTATGATTTATCATTCCCTGTGTTTTTTTTAACATACCTGTTAGAAGGGGGCAATATTCACAACAAACACAGCTGAATATAAAAAGATCGATCAGCATCCTGATTATGTTCCCATGGTACAGATGTATACACACACATATTGCAGTAGTTGATGATTTTACAGTACGATTCTACATTTATTCAGTAATTATAATTCACGCAGTATTGTTTTACTTCCAATACTCCTGCTTTCAACACAGTAGTTGCTTTCAACACAGTAGCTGCTTTTAACAAAGTAGCCGCTTTCTACACATGTCTCTACACACGTCTTCATAAGTACATTATGCCATCAACTGTGTCACATACACCTCTATTTGTACGGGATGTGTATAATAGGGTTGGTGACGATTATGTCATCATGTCAGGCACTTGAATGTGAATGTATCAGCATGTGGGCTTACACATCTGTCTGGAGACAGATAAAAGAGCGGTGATGGCTGATCCAGGGATGGGGGGAGTAGTATGTGGTTCAGCATCCCTGGCGGGGTGGGTGTGGAAGGTGTGGGATTGATTAAGACTAATGTAATAGACAATATTGAAACCCAAATGGAGGTTGAGCATGATGGTGGGATGGGAGGAGGTATAGGGAAATAGAGAAAAGAACTGGGGAGTAGGGGGCATTTATAAAGGTATATACATAGGTACATATATACATAGGTACACATATACATAGGTACACATATACATAGGTACATACATAGGCACATATATTCATATGATGAAGGGGAAATAGATCAATATGCATATACTTGTAGGCTTAGAATTAGGACAGCAGATGGACATTGGACCTCCATCAGGTACTTCCTCAGCGCAAGAACATTTTCTTCTATTAAATTTGGCATTCCATGATGTGCAGCTCCCTGACATGATCACAGAAAACAAATGCGTGCATAAGCAAATGTGGTGAAGAAAGCGGTTGGTGCCTGGCTATCAAAATATATCGCGTCTAGGGTCTTAAAGGCTTGAAAGTAAATAAGTGGCCATCTAGCTCAGAAGCAACAAAGCCCACATGAAAGACGCTCACCAGCTTATGGAACCAAGAGATACCAAAGGGATCAATTATCAGGTTTCAAGAGCTAATAATCATAACATTATATACTCGCTTTCCTGATATGACTGCTGATAACAAATATGTGAATAAGCAAATGTGGTGAAGAAAGCTGATGGTGCTCGGCTAGCAAAAGATATGTGTCTGTGGTTTTAAAGACTTGAAGGTGAATAATTGGCCATCTAGCTAAGAAGCAAGTCCACATGGAAGAAACACAACAGCCTGTATGACCACAAGGTGTCAAAGGGATCCAGTATCGAGCATCAAAGACCTAAAAATATATCATTATAAATGAGGGGGAGTTCAGATTGGGGCCCCAAATCCCATCAATAAGTGAAGAGACATCCTCTTATAGCCGGGTTGTAGTGAGGAGATGAGCCAATCTAGGTGCAGTGTAGTAGCAATGAAATGTTTTCAAACGCTTTCTTCCACTATCATTATCCCAATTCTGCCAGACAGATTTGGCTATACCAGTGTATGCACATTGGAGTCGAAAACATGGAAATTTAGGTTAGATAATCCCTTGAGAGTAGTGGGGAGTGGTGACACTGGGAGAGTGGAGGGATGGTAGAGTAGAAAGGGGGAACAAATTTCTCGGATCTACATGTGACCTCCTCTCTGGGGTGCAGACAACGGGGAGTGGTGGTGAGTGAAGTGACACATTAGACAGTGTAAGACATGAAGAGAATAATAATTTGTAAATTATTGGAAGTTCATGGGGGATGAGAAGGGGGAAGGGGAAATATGGGGAGTTGGAATTAAAAAAATAAAGAACTAGAAGAAAGAGAGGAAGAGGAGCTCATGCTGGAGGGGTTCAAGTAGATAATTTAGATGAATGTGGCAACATGTGTACAAATATACTTGATATGAATAATGTATTAAATGTTGTAAGAGCCCCCAATAAAATCTATAATTTTTAAAAAAGAGCAGTGTTTTGGTTCCCAAGACCATTGGAAATATGTGATTTCCTATGGTCTTAAGCAACTTCTGTGAAAGGGTCATTCAACCCCCAAAGAGGTGTCGACCCACTGGTTGAGAAGCACGAAGTTACAGTCTCGGATATCCACAGGGGTCGCTATGAATCAGCATTGACTTGATGGCAGTGAGAGGGTAGTTTTCCTCTTTCCTCAGGAAGGAAGCCACAGATAATCAGCTGAAGAGTTTCTGTGCCAGGGATACAGCATAAGCCCAGGTTCTTTGTAATTTTCTTTTTCATGTCAGTCCTAGGAAACCAAGGGAGCTCTAGTGGTACAGTAGATTAAGCATTTATCTGCTAACCACAAAGCTGGAGGTTCAAACTACCAGCTCCTCCTCCGGATAGAGGTGAGACTGTCTTTTCCCTTCAAGATTTGCAGTTTCAGAATAAACCCTATGGAGCAGTTCTTCTTTGTTCCACAGGTCACTGTGAGTGGAAATGGCCTCAGTGTCAGTGGACGGGAGAGGGTGAAGGTCATGAGATAGTTGCTTTCCAGAAGTCCTTCAGAACTGGGTGTGACCAGACAAATTCTTGTTTCCACAATGTGCGGATGAAGATGTTCCAGGTGATGGACACTTTATTAGTTTGGCCTTGAGTGAGGATTGGAGGTCTTCCACCCATCTGAGTTGGCCACACATTACGAAGCAGAAATAAAGATTTGTGGCATTGGGCCACTGAGATCTGGAGGTTGTTGGCTACTGTAACATACCTAAACTCGTCCTGATAGATACGACAATGTCCTCATTTAATTTTAACCCTATTCAGAGGAGGCACTCATCCTTTACCAAACTGTTTCCATAAAGACTATAGCCAAGAAAACACTATGGATATTTTTGTATGTTTTTTTTTAAACTATGAAATCCATGGGAAGTAAATCTATAGAACCAGTAACTGGATTAATCGTTTTTTAGAGTCATATCAGGAAATATTGGGAAGAATGCGGGGCTAATAATAATGGTTAGAACAAGAAAGAAGAAAACTCTTCTAGAATTGATTGTGATGATCATTGTAGAAATCTTTATAATGCTTAAACCATTGAATTTTATGATATGTGAACTACATATCAATAAAGCGGTTTGATTTTCTCTAAAGAAAAAGAAAAGTTATATTCTTATGAGTGCATCATGGTCCTAAAGAGTAAAACTGAAAAACCTTAATTAAAAAAAAGAAAGAAAGGAAAGAAGAAAACCCTCTGAAACGGTTGTCCCCTGGAGCACAGGGAACTGCTGTGAGCAGGGGTCATTAACTCCATGGCAACAAGGAGTTTCACCACTGAAGAAATTGATTTTGCAGAGGTTAAGCAATTTGCCAAAATCACATAGCTGCTAAGTGCCAGAACTGAAATTTGAGTCCCTTTCTGACTGATCCCATGGTTTAAAGCTCTTAAAAATAGTCTTGCCCGCCTTATCCACATCTTATCAAATATGTAATGATTCATGTTACTCAAAACATACTCAGAAGAACTAATAACCTCATCTGAAACTGGAGGGTCATTGAATCCATTTCAAAATCTTCTAACATGCTGTCAACCTAGAGAGAAGACCATTCCAAGGGCAGGTATCAGATTTTCTCTGACTGTCATGACACAGTGTTAAAATCTTCTTGAAGCTAATTTGGGTTTGATGACTTTGAAAGAGGGGACATAATAGTTCTCACTTGGTTAGCGCTTTATTTATTCAATCTATTCTAATTTGAGAGTTTTGAAAATCTCAGTGGCACATTAGCTGAAGGTGATGGGTAGCCATGGGCGAGGGTCAAGGCCACAAGAATATGTATTTGTGAATATGTGATTTCAGCCTTGAGGGCCCATAATAATGAGTGTTAAATCCACTTTCCACAGTAAGGCAGCACAGAGTTAGGGTTGGTGGGATGAGAGTAACACTTTTTTTTTTCTGTTTGCATGATTGACACTCCTTTTCTTCCAATAAAGTAGGAGTCAGGGCCAGGGTCATGATGGGTGTTACTTTTTAAAAAAAATTAATCATTTTATTGGGGGCTCATTCATTGCTTTTCATCATACATAGTTCAATACATAGCTACATATACTGCGCCAAGCACCCCCACTTGCCTGCCTTCGTCAACATTCTCCCAACATCTGCCTTTCCACTTGGGTCCTTGACATGAGCCCCCTTCCAACCTTTCCCCCATTCCCCCAGTCCTCTTTATTCTGCAATCATTATTGTTTTGCTATATCTTACACTGCCCAACATCTCCCCCTGCCCACTCCTCCCTATGACCTCCAGATAGGAGACAGTCTGCAGATCCCCATAGCTGGCTTCCTCTCTCCACCCCACCCTCCCTACACCCATCTGGCAACTCCACTCCCACCAATGATCCCGAGGGGTTCATCCACCCCAAGTTCCCCGCATTTCTAACTCCCAACTCTGCCAGTGCACCTCATCCAGTCTAGCTGGAACTGCAGGGCAGAGTTGGGACCGTGGTGGTTGGGAGAAGGAAGCCTTCAGGAAATAGAGGAAAGTTTGTGCTTCATTGCTACCTCACTGCGCCTTGACTGACCCATCTCCTCCCCATGACTCCCCTGTAAGGAGGTGTCCAATTGTCCACAAGTGGGCTTTGGGTCCCCATCCTACTCTCCACCTCATTCTTACTGATTTAATCCTTGTTCTTTGATGTTTGATGTCTGCTCTCTTCGACCCCTCATGGTCACACACATTGGTGAGCTTCTTCTATGTGGGCTTTGCTGTTTCTGCGCTGGATAGCCACTTGTTCACCTTCTAGCCTTTAAGATCCCAGCCACTTTATCGTTTGGTGGCTGGGCACCATCAATTTCCTCAACTCTGTCTGCCTCTGCACCCTTTTGTCTTCAGCGATCATGACAGGATGGTGGGCACTTAGTGATATGTTTTTTGTTCTTTGATGCCTGATAGCCTGGTTCTTTCCACTGCTCATGGTCTCACAGGCTGGTGTGCTTCTTCTATGGTAGGCATTGTTGCACTGTTTCTTCATCCTCAAGCCTTTGAGGCCTCAGGAAGACAGTGTGACAGGCCCTGTTGTTGTTTGCCCAGTCCCCCCTGTGTCCAGCCGTTATGGAAAGCAGCCTGGCGATACCTAACGAAATGGAAATTGAACTACCCTATGAGTCAACTATTTCTCTATTGGGTATATACCCAGAAATAAGCCATGGCCAGTGGTGTGCACACCAATGTTTATTGCAGCGCAATTCACTATGGCAAAAAATTCACTGTCTAAATTTCCTTTGGCTCGCGAGTGGGTCAGCAAACTCTGGCACATACACACAATGGAGTACTATGCTTCACTCAAAAGCACTGATGAGCACATGAAACATGTCTTCTCATGGGAAGAGCTGGAGGAAATTATACTAAGCGAAGTGAGTCAAGCACAAAAGGAGAAGTACAGCAGGAGTCCATTGAGGTAAGTGTAACCAATATGGTAGTTATAGAAGGGAAGCCCCCTATAAAATAACAGTTGGTCAGAGATCCAGGGAAAGGGCAGGAGGTGGAACCAAATCCAGGTATGTACATGTTGGATACAGCACAGCAAGGGAAGACGAAATGGGGAGAGAGAAAAAAGAGGTTTGAAAGTAAAAGGTTAACGGAGGGAGCAGGGCACTAACTCACTCAGGGGGAGAGTACGGGTCTTGTCTCCACAGAAGCTGAAGTGGGTGTGCAGATCCTACCATGCAACACCCTACTGTGTGGATGGCGGTGGAAGGAGACATGAAAAGAGAGAGCTACAGGGCTGGCCATGACCAGAGCCAGACTGACTCCCTCAATACAGCGACAAAGGACATTTTGGGAGACACACAGCAGGAAAGCAATGTGGTCTTAGTCCCCAAAATAGACCAAATCAAGGAGGGAGCACTCCTTGCCGGACAGTCCAGAGGAGAGAACAACAGGACCAAAGGTTCCTAACAGCCATGGGGGAAGAGCAGCATGGACAGACTCAGGGATGGGAGGGAACAGCCAGTCGTCCACAATCTGTGGGGAGGAGAGTGAGGAAGGCCTAATAGGGCCAAAGTAAGTGTAATGTAACAGAGAGGAAATTGTGAAACTCAATGAAGACTGACCACAAAAGAGGGACAGGAGGAAGGCAGAAGGAAATAGAGGGAAGGAAGGAGAAGGCAAAGAGCACCTGTAGAGGTCTAAACACAGGCATCTATGTATGCAAAAATAATTGTCTATGAAAAGGTGGGAATAAACTCAGGAACATATAGTTATAGGTTTAGTACTAAGACAGCAGCTGGAACTTGGGTCCCCACCCAGTCACTCCCTCAATACAAGAACACTTTGTTCTATGAATCTGGTCACAATGCTCACTGGTCCAATATGATCACTGAAGTCAAATAGGTGCATAAGCAAATGTGGTGAAGAAAACGGATGGCACCCAGATATCAAAAGATATATAGTCTGAGGTCTCAAAGCCTGAAGATAAACAGCCAATTAGGTGAAAAGTATCCAAGTCCACACAGAAGAAGCACACCAACCAATGTGGCCGAGAGGAATCAAAAGGACCAGGTCTCAGGCATCAAACAGGAAAAAACCATATTACTGTGTATATACTTTCCTGAAATAATCACTAAAGACAAGTGGGGACAAGAGAAAGAGTGGTGAAGATGGCTAATGGTACCCGGCTATTAAGACATAATGCCAATTGTGGACAATTGGACACCTCCTTACAAGGGAGTCACGGGGAGGAGATGGGTCAGTCAAGGCGCAGTGAGGTAGCAATGAAGCACAAAACTTTCCTCTATTTCCTGAAGGTTCCCTTCTCCCAACCACCACGGTCCCAACTCTGCCCTGCAGTTCCAGCTGGACTGGAGGAAGTGCACTGCCAGAGATGGGAGCTGGAAATGCTGGGAACTCGGGGTGGATGAACCCCTCGGGGTCATTGGTGGGAGTGGAGTTGCCGGATGGTTGTAGGGAGGGTGGGGTGGAGAGAGGAAGCCAGCTATGGGGATCTGCAGTCTGTCTCCTATCTGGAGGTCGTAGGGAGGAGTGGGCAGGGGGAGATGTTGGGCAGTGTAAGATATAGCAAAACAATAATGATTGCAGAGTAATGAGGACTGGGGAGAAGAGGGAAAGTTTGAAGGGGGAAGGAAGGGGACCTCATACCAAGGGCCCAAGTTGGGAGAATGTTGATGAGGGCAGGCAAGTGGTGATGCTTGGCACAGTATATGTAACTGTGCATTGAACTATGTATGATGAAAAGCGAGGTATGAGCCCCCAATAAAATGATTAAAAAAAGAGAAAGAAATAGGCACTGATCACTGCCAGGCAGCGCAGCAAGCAGTGTTCTGACCAAGTCTTCCCGCCTGTGAAAGACCGTCTATTCCGTGCTACTCTGTGCCACAAAGCCTATAGCTGTCACACCAGAGTGTCACACAGCCAGTTCTCTTGTGGAGAAACAGGTTAGGTTACGTGCAGACCCCAGTGGATCCTAGAGAAGCGGCACTCGACTCTGAGGAGACTAGGTCTTTCTGCCCCAGCTAGCTAGTCTGTGCTGCCCCTGGCCACCACACCAGTGCGCCTATCCGCGCTATTTCTAGCCTTTTCTCTTCTCTAGCGCAGGCCCTGTGGCCCTTTAGAGAGCGGGTGTTTAGGTCCCCTCTCCAGCCCCGCCTCGGCTAAGTTCACGTAGTAGACAATGGCCGCCCCACAAAAGGCGTGGAGGCTTCTCCACAGGGCTCTGTCCCTTCTCCCAAGCCAGGAGACTGGCCGCCCAGTTGCTAGTATTGACCCTGTCGCCCCTCGGAGAGCGCGTGTGTAGGCCCTGCCGCAGCGGCGAAGTTCACGTAGACAATGGCCGCTCCACAAAAGGCGCGGTGCCTTCTAAGCGATTTAGCTCAGTCCGTTCTCCCACGAGGGAGGCGGCGGGGCTCGATCTCCTGCAGGTCCCAGTCCCCTCCCAGACTCCCGCAGTTCTG
>PVJH01013074.1:0-61896 GCA_004026705.1 Nesogale talazaci | reverse complement strand
TAAATATATTAATTTATAAAATAGTTACTGGCTTATGTACATATATTTACATGGCAATACATTGAGGGAGTGGATGGACTTTGAACCTCTGCTCAAGGCCTGACTCAATGCAAGAACACTTTGCTCTAACAACCTGACATTCTGTGATGCTTACCCTCCAGACATAATCACTGAAGACAAAATGGAAGCAAAAGCACATGTGGTGAAGAAAGCTGAGGTGCCTGGCTATCAAAAGATATAGTGTCTGCAGTCTTAAAGATTTGAAGTTAAACAAGCAGAGTTAATCTAGCAGAGGAGCAATAAACCCACATGGAAGAAGCACACCAGCATGTGCATTGATGAGGTATAGATGGGATCCAGTAACAGGCACCAGAAGATCCAAAACAAACAAAACCATATTCTAGAGAGCGAGGTAAATCAGAGCAGAGACCCAAAACCCACAGAAGGGGCACATGGAAGGGATGAGTCAACCAGGGTGCAGTAAAGCACCGATGAAACACACAATATTCCTCCGGTTCCTTGAGGCTTCCTTGCACCACCACCCCTACCACCCTCCACTATCATGACCCCAGTCCTACCTTTCACTGTGTGTTAGACCAGATCATATACATGGGTCCAGATGAGAGATAAGAGCTCATGACACAAGGAATCCAGGAACAAGAATGGGAGTAGCAATACCAGGAGGATAAGGGAAAGGTGGGAAGAGGAGGGGAGGAAGGGGATACTGATCACAATGATCGACACATAACCACACCCTCTCCCCTGGGGAGGAACATCAGAAACTGTGGAAGAAGGGAGAGAGCAATTGGTGTAAGATATGAAAATAATAATCATTTATCAAGGGGTAACAAGGGTGGGAGGGAGGAGAAGATGAGGCTGGAGGGCAAGACCTACCCTAGTCACAGCCCTGATACAAATTAAAAGGAAGTTTCCTTAAGGGTGGGGTCCCTGAGAGGGCTCTGGTGGTATAGTGGGTTATGAATTGGACTGCTAACCTCAAAGGTCAGCAGTTTGACACCAGCCACTCTGCAATAGAAAGCTGAGGCTTTCTACTCCCTTAAAGAGTTGTGTCTAGCAGATGGGCATTGGACCTCCACTCAAGTACTTCCTCAATGCAAGAACATTTTGTTCTATTAAATTGGCATTTCATGATGCTCACTTTCCCGACATGATCACTGAGGACAAATGTATGCATAAGCAAAAGAACTGAAGAAAGCTGATGGTGCCGGTTATCAAAAGATATACCCAGTGGTCAGCAACGTTTTTTTCAAGTGGGTCATTTTTCAATTCTTTTTCTTTCTTTTTTTCTTTTGTTTATTTTTTTTCAATTGTTTTTCACACAAATTTTTGCTGGTAAGTCACGTCACTCTAGATTGTGCATTATCTTAGATTACAGAAAATAGAAACATTATACAGATGGAATAATCCAATATACCTTAAGTATAGACTTACAAATTTATTATCATCAAACCTATATTTACAACTTGAAAGAAATCATAAAATGTTAGCAGATAAGTAAACACCACGTAAATAAAATGAGGCCCTAGTTAATTAAGAACATTTAATAACTTTAATGGCTTCCTTTATGCTGTCTCATTATCCCTGTAAGGTTTGAGATATTTGGGTGATGATTCGTTGTTTTTAAAAGAACACATGATTCTGAATTTTCATTAATTGATGTGTGTCGTGATGAATTGAGAATGAATTTCATATGGGAAAATATTTGTTCACATGAGTAGCTGGACCCAAAAGCTGATAGTAAAGCAAAACCAACTTTCTTTATTGAAGAAAACTTGGAAGTAATGCCCAACATGAAGCTATCATGCTTAAGCGATTTTCATCAGTGGCTTCAAGTTGTCTTCTTAAAGCCTTGAATTTGTCTGTCCATATTACTGACTTTTTGCAGTCAACTAACTCCATATCCAGATTTTCAATTTCAAGGAAATTGAAATATTGCAGGTTCAACGTATCATCCTTTATTTCATTAGGTATTATTATAAAACTGAACATAGGATCATGGGCTTTAAAGTTCTGAAATTGGATTTCAAATTCAGTTTGAATGGCATCTATGTAAGTTTTAAGCATATCTACTTCTGCTTTTGTAATTTCTTTATAAGTTTTTACTAAAGGAAAATATTTAAATGTTTGTTTCACTATGTCACCCTGAAATAGAACTATCTTACAACAAAAACTTTTTCATTCTTCATAAAGTTTGAGAATTGTCTATTTCTTGCCCTGTAGGCACAAATGTAAATCATTGAAGTGATTAGTAATATCTGCTAAGAATTTTAATTTAAGAAGCCTATTTTTATCTTTGAGCTAAAAGAAACTTTCACCAATTTGACCCATAAATATTTCAATTGCATCAGTGCATTCCACAAAGCAATTCAGAGCCTTCCCTCGGCTTAACCAGGAAACTTCAGTAATAAATCACTATATTCACATTCAATTTCTTATAAAGATGTCTTAAGTTTTCTGTGACTCAAGGCAGAATGAGCTAGTAATGTTAGTAATTTTAATCACTACAGTCATCACTTCATTTAACTGTTTCAAGGAGGCTTTTGCACATAAATTTTCTTCATGAATTATACAATGGAATGAAAGTAGTGGTATTCCACATTCCTTCTGCAATAGGTTTGCAAAGTCAGCATGTTTTCCTAAAATTGCTGAAGTCCCATCATTTTGATAGAAAATAATTTTTTCTTCAAGTCAAAACATTTCCATTTTCAAATTTAATGAATTCTTGAACTTTCTTTAAAAGTTAGTACCTAACATTGGTGAAAGTACACACAACTCTTCATGAATAACTGGAGAATCAATAGCTTCATACAAGCAACTATGGCAAGCCTTGCAACATTAATTATGTCAGTACTTTCATCCACAGACAAGTCCAATGAGATCTATCTCATTCAAGTCAAATTATGCATATTGCTTGTCATTTGTGTGGCTCATCTTGAAGAAGACAGCCAATGACAGCTGGCTGCCAACAGCTGTTTTCACCAAACTGAAAGCACCATGGCGCAGTGATTGCCATCTACCATGGACCATAGCCATAAATCGAAAGCACACACATTAATTCATTGGCAAGAATGCCTACTGATCGTCATAATTAAGAATTGTTTGCTGGGTCACTAAAATTTCCCCGGTGGGTCTCTAGGTGACCTGCGCAGGTCATAAGTTGCCAACCACTGATATAGTGTCTGGGGTCTTAAAGCCTTGAAAGTAAACAAGTGGTCATCTAGCTCAGAAGCAACAAACTTCACATGAAAGCACACCAGCCTGCATGACCACGAGGTGTCAAAAGGATCCGTTATCAGGCATCAAAAAAACTAAAAATCAAAACATTGCATGCCCACCTTCCTGATATGATCACTGATGACAAATGTGTGCATAAGAAAATGTGGTGAAGAAAGTTGATGGTACCCAGCTATTAAAAGATATAGCATCTGGGGTCTTTAAGACTTGAAAATAAACAAGCTGCCATCTAGCTTAGAAGCAATGAAGTCGACATGGATGAAGCACACCAATCTGTGTGACCACAGGTGTCGAAGGGATCAGGTATCAGGAATCAAAGAACCAAAAATTATATCACTATAAATGAGGGGGAGTACAGATTGGGTACCCAAAGCCCATTTGTAGGTGAAGCAACATCCCCTTACAGAAGGGTAGCGGGGAGCAGACAAGCCAGTCAAGGTACAGTGTAGCAACAATGAAATATGCAACTTTCCTCTAGTTCATACGTGCTTCCTCTCCCCCACTATCATGATCTCAATTCTACCTTACAAATCTGGCTACACCAGGGGATATACACTGGTATGGATAGGAGCCAGAAACATAGGGAATTCAGGACAGATGATCCCTTCAGGAACAGTGGTGAGAGTAACGATACCGAAAGGGTTGAGGGAGGGTGAAGTAGAAAGGGGGAACCAATTGCAGGGATCTACATATAACCTCCTCCCTGGGGTATGGACAACAGGGAAGTGGGTGAAGGGAGACATCTGACAGTGTACAATATGACAAAATAATGATAATTTGTGAATCATCAAGGGTTCATGAGGGGAGAGGGGAGGGAGGGAGGAGCTGATACCAAGGGCTTAAGTAGGAGGATGTTCAAGAATGATAATGGCAACAAATGTACAAATGTGGTTTGTAAACAATAACTGTAAGTATTGATTGTGATTAAAGTTGTATGATCCCCCAATAAAATGATTTTTTAAAAGGGTTGTAGTCTTAGTTCCTTTCAGAAGGGCCACATGAAATGGATGATAAATCCTGGGTGTAATGTGACACCACATAAATAAGTTCTAGTTCAGAAGTTCTGGAGGCATAGTGGATGACACCTTGAGCAGCTAACCATAAATAACCTCTAGTTCTTTAATATCTCCTCCCCCTTGCTTTTAACATTTTTAGTTGTTTTACCTGATCAATCACATCAGATTTATGCATGTTCATTTGTATACTTGTTTATTTGGTACATCAAAGTCAAGATTGAAAACTCTTCAGAAACAGCAACAGGAGTAACAGTTTCATGAGGGTACCAGAAGAGGAGGGGTGGGGAGAAAAGGAGGAGGACAGAGAGCATTGATGATTATATAACTCCCATTCAATGTGATGGAACATCAGAATTGTATGTGAACTATTGGATTGTTTAAACATGCAATAAAACTATTTTTTAATGAGCTGCAGTCTTGAAAACCCACAAGAGCATTTCTTCCCAGTCCCATAGGGTTCCTATGAGTTAGAATGGACTCCAGACCAGTGTTTGGTGGAGGAACTTGTCTCGACTCTTGCTGGGTCTGGATCCTCATCTAGCCCATTAACCTCCGCTTCTTCTTACTTGTGCCTGCCAATCCTAGGAATCAGAGACCTGCTATCTGATCTTCCAGCCCAGGATTCACTTGCCTCTCCAGTCACAAGCCTGACCTGCTTGACCTGGGATATATCCACTTCTGCAGACACCAGCCTGAGGAGTTCCTGTCCATCCAGCATTCATCAATCCAAGTCAGGAAAAGCTTCTGGATTTAGAACTTGACTTTCCCACATCTGCAACCGTGTTACTCATTTTCTTGATTTCTCTCTATGCATATATACATCCCTAAGTGTCCATAGACTTGTTTCTCTAGAAACTCCAACCTATGACCCCAAAGAAGACCTGAACAGCACCCATCAAGAGATTGTTTGATCTTCTCTTTTTTCTCCATGATTTTATTGGGGGCTCTTACAGCTCACATAACATCAATTGTGTTTGCTTTTCTTGTCCAACTCATCTCAGACAGCACATCCTTGCTTCTTAAAAAGTCCTCAGGAACCGGCCTCCCAGGTTCAGCTAAATGTTCTTCCAAGTGCAAGGAATGCATTTTATTGTTTGATACTTTAGATTATTTCAGGCAACCCCATGTCTGTCAGAGTGGAGCTGTGCTCTGTCATTTGAGTTTATTGGGGTTTTTTCATTTGAGTTTGTTGTTTTGTTTCATGTGTGGGAATGCTATTCTAGTGGGGAACTTCTAGGTAAGAAAAATTTTTAGACTTTGTAAGAGTTGAAGAAGAAGGGTAAAGTGGTTCACTTTAAAAACTTTAAATATTTTGCTACTAGGAGCCCTTTCAAAATAGAAAATACATTTATATAACATATTCATGGACATAACATGTATTCATAGGTATATAATCTATAATCATATATAAGCTTTTTTAATAAGCAGTGTTTTTTTCATTTTTCTAATCAGATGTTATTTGACTATTACTTTAATTTTATAAGTTGAAGAAGGAAATTTATTTTGTTTTATTTTGTTTTTTGTTTTTTAGGGGAGGGGGGGCATCACTGCCCTCAGGTGGTGGGAGTAGGAGGCCTAGCCTTTGCTCCGTGGAGCTGGAATCGAACCTCCATCCCAGTGGGCTGCAGCCCCGCACACAACCACTACACCACCGGGGCTCAGCCGAAGAAAATTTTTAAAACTATTCTTAATTCTATGTTTCTCAGGATTCTAATATTCTGAGACCAACCTATTGGAAGGTCTTCTGAAATTGTACCTTTGATCTTTTGTTTTCAACTATGGAAAGGAATACATGGATCCCTTTAACTGAGACTGGAAAGTTTTTCATGGCTGATTTTTCAGGAGGAGATTTTCAGGCCTTTCTTCCAAGGTGTCTCCTGGTGCACTGGCATGTCCCACTTTTCAGCTAGCACCCAACCACATTGCCATTTGCATTCCCCTACCCCAGGGAATTCTGAATGCTCCTGAGACTCACCATGTCTAATTTGTAGTAGAGGCTCAACCAAGAGGTAGGAGGAAAGGAATGGGGAAGGGAAGGGAGGAGAGGAAGAGAGAGAGTTGACATGATTGCCAACGTTCCAGCACAGTGAAGTCATATAGAGTTTCCCACCAAGGGCTGTATTATTCTCGGGATTTTGAACTGGTTTGAACCAGTTCAGTCTTGGGTAGGAAAATGAGACTGGAAAAGAAACAATTTTTTTTTAATTTGGGTGATCTAGAATGATAACCAGAAAAGGGAAAAGTACAGGTTGAATGCCTAGAATGGGCATGCTTTCAGAAGAAAGCATGATTAACCTTCTCAGATACCTGGTGCATGATATTGGATTATGGTCAGGACTGTAGAAAACAATACCTATTCAAAGTTAGGTGGATGGTGGCCAGGCACTATTTGCATGTCCATGTGCACATATAGAACATTCGGGAGTCAGGGCCCTGGGCTTTTTTGTGCTGTTGGAGGTGGAAGGTCTGTATGAAAGGAAATAGTCATCCCATGTTTTCAAGGAGTCCTCCATCTTCTCTCTCCCACCCACCCCATAGACCAGTCAGGATCCCCTACGGGGGACCTCTGTTTGGCTGAGGAGAGTGCATAGTCAGTCCAATACAGTCTGCCAAGTCTCTGCATCTCTACCTGGCAAATGCCTTCTACACAATCCCAGCTCCAGTGTTATCCGCACTCTGAAGGCACTAGTCACTCCAGTCTAGTACTCCTTCCTTTGGATCCCTCAAAGGGGCCCTCTGCTGATATCTGTTGTCCTGCTTTATACCACTTCCTGCCAAACTCAGAAACACATAGCTGGGTCCAAGAAATGGAGCTCACAATGCCAGCTTCGTTTCTAGTCAACCTGGCCAGGACAAAGCAAATGGCCTGCCACCAAATGAGATACCTAATACGGCTCTCTATGTGACGCTCCAGTGTGCAGCCTGTTCAGTCTGATTCATCCACCTGACTGCACTGTGCAAAGGAGAACATCGGGCCTTCTGGCCACACAGGGAAAATGCTCATGTGCACCTCTTCTCCAAGAAGGCTGCTTTAAAAGAGAGGAGCTTTAATTTAACATATCACCCCCTCGAAAAAAGTAATGGTAATGGAGGTGTCGGATTCTCCCCATCCCAGCACACAGATCAGTGTGGGAAGGAACAAGTGGAAGTTGGCAGAGAGGGTCAGAATGATATTTTTCATATTCTAGGGAAGACTATGACGAAGACCTGGGGAAAGTAAGAAAATAGTACACACATGTGCACACACACCCTAAGGACTATAAGGATCTGCATAGAATTCTAGCTCCTATGCCTGATTGAGATTCTCAAGGGCAAGGACCATCTCATCAATCTTGGTATAAGAAGGAAAAGGAACTCTCTGGCTGCCACTTAGAGTTTATCCAATGGATGCTGACAGACGAAATAAATGTGTAACTCAAGTGTGGCGACACCAGCCTCTTCTGTCCTGTAGGTATCTGCCAGCCTGTGAGATGGAGATAATTAGAGAGCTCAGACTAGAGATCTCTAGTCTCTCAGGAGACCATCTTGACCATATCTAGGTCATGGATCCCTTCTGATGTATGGATGACTAATCCTGTCAGATCCTTCCAGCTGTGGTAGCTAGAGTCTCATGCTGTGACACTAGGGTTCTCCCACACATCATTTCTGGGGACCTAGCACACAGTGAACTGTGCAGGAGTTGCTGATCTCAGAACAAGGTCAGAGTTATTCTCTGTCCTCGTTCCACAATCCATGTCATAAACCAAGCAAGTGTTTCTTGTTTGTTTGTTTTTGTTTTGGGGGGAGGTGGGCATCACTGGTGCCCTCTGGTGGTTGTGGGAGCTACCCAGCCTTTCTGCTGCTGCATTTGAACCGCCAAGCCAGCGGGCTGCAGTCCTGCACTCAACCCCTACGCCACTGGGGCTCAGCCAAAAGTGTTTGCTGGGAAAGTTTTGTGTCAACCACTCTTCAAAACTACTCAGTTCTAACCACCTGACATAATTCCCCCTTTGAATTGCCTTTGATTGAAAGCCCCATATTCCCCTAGAAAAGTCTCACCTCAGATAAAAGGCCCCAGCTGTCCAATTCTTCTGGGAAACCTCAGATTGGGCAGGCTTCTAAGAGGAAAACTGAGGCTCAGGAGCTGGGGTAGGGAGAGGGCCACAGCCATGTTTCCCCTGCAGCTGCAACAAGACTCTAGTGGTTTACTAGTCACCTAAGCAAAGGTCATGTTGCTCTATGAAGTATTCGGAGTCATTATTCTGTGATCTTTTTTCCTTTGTGCATCCTTTTTCCCTGTCTCCCATCTCCATCTGCCTGCTCCTAAGTAGTTGGTAGCAAATCGGTGGCATAATGGAAAACTGAAGTAGACTACATATATTTCTGGCTCAGCTTTTCAAAGCCTAAGCCTGTAGCAACAGGATACTTGGTAAGCATGTGATTTCTGGAAGAATTGTCACACACAAAAAAGAATTTTCTCTATTGCAGAAAACCTCAGCCTTGGGCTTAGGGGGAAAGAGGAAGGACAAAAAAGATACAGGGAAAAATGAAAGCTGGGAAGGAAAAAGAAAAAGAACCATAAACAGCTCTGTGGGTTCTAAGAACAAAGAAGAGGTCACACTGAGAGGAACAATAGGAAAGCAGGAACGATTCTAAAGAAAAATGATTACATGGTGCATCGTGGCAGGTTGGATTAGAGTCAGCCTCATTCAAGGGATCCTTGTGCCAAACACACCACAGACACTACATAGTCACCACATCTAAAGACCATGACAACCAGGCTGGCAGGTGGCTCAAGCCAAATCTGAGTGGACCAGCGATCACGGGCCAAATCTGAGTGGACCAGGGATCACGGGCCAAATCTGAGTGGACCAGCGGTCACACTCCTGCTGTGGAACTGGGTAGCTTCCCAGATTTGGGACAACTCCTTCAGGAGAGAAGTGATGGACGATGCTTCAGCTGAGCCAGAAAGTGGGAGGAAGAAATTAAGCTGCTATCACCTCTCCTCTGTCATTTTATCACCTTGGGTGGTTTGTGTTTTTCATTGATACTGGACATGATGCTACTGATATCGCAAATACCAGTAGGGTCACCCATGATGGAAAGGTTTCAACAGAGCTTCTCAACCAGCATTTCCCAAAGTGTGTGATACGACCCCCTCTGATATTTATTCAGCGGAGCTGTAAAAGCAGACACTTACATTTTCTGCTTTGAACACATTAAACACTGATGTCATAAGACCTGATGAGCTGTGGGAAGACATCAAATTCATTATTCATGAAGAAAGCAAGAAAGTCATCGGAAACACAAGAAACAAAGGCAAGATCAAAGTATATGTCAAAGGAGACGCTGAAACGTGTTCTTAATCACAGAGGAGCTAAGGCAAAAGAGAGAAAGCAGTAAGTCAAGGAGTCAAGTAGAAAATTACAAAGGGCAGCTTGAGAAGACAAAGCCAAATATTATAATAAAATGGGCAAGGGCCTAAAATTAGAACATGGTCAACAGAAAGAACTCAAGAAAAAAAGCCATGCCTTCTGTTCCAATTTTGAAAGATTCTACAGGAATGACTGATGCAGGAAGCATCAAGGGAAGATGGAAATAATATGCAGAGTACCAAAGAGAACTAATCTGCAGCCTACCATTTCAGGAGGGAGCACATGAGCAAAATCCAACAGTGCTGAAGGAAGATGTTCCAATGGCACTAAACCAATCGTTCAAAAACGAGGCTCCAGGAATTGACAGACTACCCACTGAAATGTTTTCTAAGGCTGGAAGCACTTACTTGTCTATGCCCAGAAATTTGGAAGAGAGCTGCTTGGCCAGCTGACTGAGAAAGATCCATATTTGTGCCCATTCCAAAGAAAGGTGACCCAACAGAGTGCTCAAACTATAGAATGATATTACCGATAACACACAGTGAAAATAAAATCATGCTTAAGATCATCCAACAATGATGATTGGATTGATTGGATGGTTGGATTGACAAGACACTGACAGAAGCTCAGGCCAGATTCAGGAAAGAAAAAAAAAACAGAACAAGGGATATCACTGCTGATGTCCGATGGATCTTGGCTCAAAGCAGATATCAGATTTTTACTTGTGTTTCACTGACTGCAAAGGTATTTGACCATTGTAATCTGTGGAGAACCTGGAGGAGAATGGGAATTTTAGAGCACTGAATTATGCTCCTTCTGAAATTATAGATGGAACAAGGGGCAGTTGTGAAAGCAGAACAAAGGCATACTGCATGGTTTAAAATCAGGAAAGGTATATGTCAGGTATATGTATCCTCTCACCATACTTGTTCAATTTGTATGGCAAGCAAATCAGCAGAGAAGCGGGGCTAGATGAAGAAGAGTTTGGCATCAGGATTGGAGAAAGGTTTATTAACCACCTGTAGTCTGCAGATGACACACACAATCTTGCTTGCTGAAAGTGAGAAGGACTTGAAGCACTTGCGATGAAGATCAAGGATTGTAATTTCCAGTGTGGATTAAGACTCAGTGTAAGAAGACCAAAATCCTCACAGCTGCACCAAGTAAATCATGATAAATGAAGAAAAGGGTGAAGTTGTCAGGGATTTTATCTCACTTGAATCCACAATCAATGCTCATGAAAGCAGCAGTCAGGAGATGAAATGACGTGTTGCATTTGGTAAATATGCTGCTCAAGACCTTTTCAGAGTATTGAAGAGCACAGATGTTACTTTGAGGACTAAAAGGTGCCTGCCCCAAGCCAGATTTGCTCCCTTGTATCATAAGTAGGAGAAAGTTGGTCGTTAAATAAGGAAGACTGGAGAAGAATGGGTGCATTTTGAATTGTGGTGCTGGGGAAGAAAATTGAAATCAGCATGGACTACTAAAAAGACAAACTGATCTGTCTTGGAAGAAATGAAGTCAGAGCGTTCCTTAGAGGCAAGAGCAGCAGTCTCTGGAGAAGAACATCATGTTTGGTGAAGTGGAAGGACAGCGAAAAAGAGGAAGGCCTGAAACAAGACGGACTGACACGTGACTGCAACCATCGGTTGAGACAGAGGAACAGCTGTGAGGATGGAGCAGAACGTGCCACGGTTTGTTCTATTGTGCACAGCATCGTTGTGAGCCGGAGCCAACGAGACAGCACCTAAAAACAACATTTTATCTTACAGGCTACAATACCAAAAAAATTTTTTTAGTTGCCAATGGTGTGCTCTTTGAGGATTTAGTTTAGTTTTTGGTTTTTTTTTTTTTTTTCTGAAAAAGCCCAAATAAATTTGGGGACCTATCTTCTGGACTAAAACAAACTAAGAAGAAAGCACTGTCCACTTCTGAGGGATTAACCACTGAAAACGTTTTATGTTTCAAAATTCAAATGCAATCTCCTACCCTCTGGTGCTGTACCAAGTCAGGGTGACACACTTTGCCCAATTCCAACTGGATATTGCCATCACTCACCAATGCTGCTCAGTCTCAAGTGACCTGAGAGGGGGACCGAAATTCTTGATTCTGTGGAAGGTAGAAGCAGATGAGTGGGACAACGGTCACAGAAGAGTCCTGGCACTGCCTACCAGGAGGTCAGCCTGCAACTTTTGCAAGGCTGCTTCCTTGAGACTGGTAACAAAAGGTGGGATTGTGGAGTAAAGAGAACATGAGTTGTGGAGTTTCCAATGAATTGAAATCTCAATCCTGCCATTCATTAGGTATGTTCTGTTGGGCCAGGCAATCAACCTCTTTGTTCTCTCAGCTATAAAACAGGGCTATACAGCAGTGCCCGACACATAGGCGTAAGGAAAGGATTGAGTGAAATACGGTCCATCACAGCATGAAATAAGGCTTCACAGAATGTCAAGGCTCAAGAAACAGCAAACGTATTATTACCACATGCATCCCGTTATGTAACAAATCAAAGTGGTTGGTCTTTAAGAGCATGGGCTGGAGCCAGACTGCCTGAGTCCAAATCAGATGAGGATCAGATATTTAACCTCTCAGATTTATAGTTTAAAAGGGAAGCCAAATCTGGCCCCTCTCCTGTTAGTTTATAGAAGACTGAGATGAGGCAATTCCTGTTCTGAGGTACTAGCACACAGAACAGTTTTGACAGAGAGTGCACAAGTTAGGTTATAAATGGTTGTGCTATTTCTGTTTTCACTCTATTTAACAATCCAAGAAAACGAGCTATGTTGACAGAAACATTTCATCAAATGACTGAGATTAGGCTTGGATCTTTCCCGATCAAAGCTTCTCTTATCAAGAACATTATCTTTTCTAGAATCACTTCATTTTGTTCAGCACCAGTGGAGAATATTGTTGGAATCAAGGGCCTCATGTCAATTGATCTGTGTGGTAGTTACTTAATTTGTTGTCAATTTGAGACTATTAAGAGTGAATGGATGGACCTAGCCCGATAATCCAGCTTGATGACCTCATTTGGAGATGCTAAGGAGATAAATAGCTTGCTGTAGGCAGGATACAGGCTCACTCCCTAGGAGACATTGCAGCTGACAAGACACATGGAACTAGGCTAGTACCTTGAGCTGAAGAAGCCACATGGAGACCCCTGCCAGTGCTGAGATGCTTACAATACCACTGGATCCACAAGACTTCCCACCCACTGGCCTGTGATATTCCTGCATGCGGCATCCATGCATGTGATTTGTGAGTCTGAAGAGGAGTTTTATTGGTTAGTCTCAGACATATGGGCTGATATTAGACTTATGGACTTGATCTGGATTGGGTTGAGATGTTCTTAATGTAAAATTACTCCTTATATCAAATTTGTTTCTCTAGTCTCCCCAGGCTAACAGAGCCTGGCTCCACATCTTGGGCCTGCACTTCTTGTGCGTGATCTTAAGTATGTTTCAGAACTTTTTTTACCTCAGTTTCTTCTATCTGTAACTTGGAAATAATTAAAAGCTACCTGCTAGGGTTTCTGCAAAGAATTATGCCTAGCACATTACTCAAAACTTGCTATCAGCTATGACTATTGTAAGTTCAATTAACTAACAATGACCTGAAAGGGGTGGTAATCACCTTTTCACAAACAAGAAAACCCAAACAGCAAGCTGTTGCTAGTTGGGTCTGTGCAATTCAATCTTCTGTTTTACTGCTTATTCCCTTAAATTCCTTTGTGAACATAAGATTGGTTTACGGTGTGCGGGTACTATTCAGTATGCTTTTATTTTTCCCTGGTGCATTTTGGAAAAAAAGGAGGTCAGTATTCCTTGCCAGCTCACCTCGCATTTCAGACTTGCTAGACTTCATTTAGTTCCCTCCATAGAAATGAAAGCATCGTGCTCAGACCAGAGCAGCACATTGGAAATTCTCCCCAACGACTCAAGGCCTAATCGTGGAAAACAGGAGTGGTCTCTCCACCTGCCATCCCTCCCATGTACAATCAGAAAACTGTGCTGTGACCTCTTCCTTCCCCAACCCTGGACCTCCTGAACTTAGCTGATGAAGAAAGGAATGTAGATGGGGTAGTAGGGAGCAAAAAAGAGGAGAGCAGAGGAGAGAGTGAAACGGGAAAAAGAAAGGAGGGGGTGGAAGGGGCAGAGAGAAGAGGACAAGATCCCACCGTATTATTTTTTCTCATTTCATTTGCATGCACTTCACAAAGCATAGGTAACCATTCAATCATATTAAGAAAAGTTGAGCACTCATCACCACAATCGACTCTTCATCCTCATTGTTATGAGCTCTCCGTTTTCTCCATCCTCCTCTGCAGGCCCCTAGGTAGCTATTATTCCAGTTACTGTCTCTATAGATTTACCTATCCTCAGTTTCATATACAGAAAAACATACAAAACACAAACAGAGAGCAAACCAAAAAAAAAAAAAAACCAACCGCAGTGACTAGACAAACTACAGAGACCCTCAATGAAAAGAAAGCAGAAAACATTAAACACTGAAACAGCTTTAAAATGGATCAAAAAGGGAGATCAAATGATAAACTACTACATTTTAATCTAACCATATCTGCCATAATCTACTTTACAATGCTCTGTGTCTGATAGCAAGGCTATCTCCATGCCTGGATTATACTCAGAAGAGCTCACCCGAGGCTTAATGCATGTGTGGACACTGCTAATGGATTCAGGAATTCCACTGTTATCCATAGCTTTCCACAAACCAGGTGTTCACAATTTAGCTCTAATACAGTCCCTCCTTTCAGAATTGGATTTTATTGTTTACAAGTCTTGGATCACAGAGTCTGGTGAGTTTCTTTAAGTCTTAGTTGACACCTCACTTAAATGACTACTTATCTGAAGACATGCCTTTGAGACTCCAGATGTTATTTCTGATAGTCGGGCATCATCTGGTTTCTTCACCACACTTTGCCGTAGCCCCCACTTCCTCAGTGCTCTCTTCATGGGTGTCACTATCAAGTAGGGACATGCCATAATAACTTGAATTGGGGCTAGAATTAAAGGTAAGCCCAAAGTCCACTCACATAACTATGGGCTATATGCCTATGGTTCATTTTAGAGATATTAATATTATTTTATGATAGATAATATTATAAATCAACCCTCTGGGGGTATAAAGTAATTCTGATAGTGTTATTAATTTAGCCAATGGTAAAGAATTTAGATCATTGTTGAGAAAAGGAAATTATACATGCATAGCCAGCTTCAGCCTGCAATACATGAACTCTTAAGGGAATGGGCAGTTTACACAAACAATAGGGGTAAGGCAAAACTTTCGATAACATTCAATTCAAAAAAGCAAAAATTTGCCTATCAGATGAAAATCTGACATAAGAAAGGAAGGAAGGCAATAAGATTTTAAATATATAGTAGTATTGCCACCATTCACTGGGAACCCTTAAAGCAAGAAATCCACATAACAGTCCAATGACTACTAATTCCATAATCTTGGGGTAGCAGTCATCTGCTCCTTCTCACACTAAGGTATTTCAGACTTAAGCCCGTGGGAATATGTTTGCTCCTTAAGTCACCAGCAGGTGAGTTTGAGGGAAAGTCTAGCTAGCTTAGTGGAGTTTCCACATTGAATTCTTCTGGTGTGGCCTCTGAAGGATGCTGTGTGCCTTGAAAGGACAGAGTACATGCCCACAATGGAATACTATGCATCCCTGAAAAATACCTTGAAACCAGGAAACACCTCATGACATAGATGAACCTAGAAATCATTACACTAAGTGAAATTAGTCATTCATAAAAGGACAGGTGTTATAGGAGTTCACTACCATAAGGATAAGCACTAAGAGGAAGTCTGGTTTCTGCTCCCAGGTTGTACAATATTCTGATCCATTCTCCCAAGCAACGAGGTAGAGAGTCTCACTAGTGTCCACGAGCCACAAACCATCCCCTTTACATACATATACATCTTAAAAACCACTTCAACAGAAGAGCCCTCCCCTCAGCTGGGGTCAGTTTCTCAAGATGTGGGCAGAGGGAAAAGTCCTGCCCTACAAAAAGTCACCCCAAATCAACAGACACTCCTAACAGAATGATAAGTGAACCTGACAGGAAATTCAAGTCAAGATTGCAGAGAGGGGGCATGTTTGTCTCAGAGAAGGTGATTACACTCCTGAAGAAAGGTAAACTGGGTGATACAACCTCCCATCGTGAAAAACACTCACCAACACTGACACAGCCCCAAAGGGGAGAATAAGCCCAGAATTGTGTTCCTAATTTGTCGCTTTTGATCTAGTGTTTATCCAGCCCTTCATGACTGTAAGCTATTGACTGTTGTGACTCTTGACTCGACCCCACTGTTGTATTACAGTGATCAGAGCACACGGCATATTCATAGAGTAGCTCACACCCTAAATCCCAAAAAGCACCCCGACCAGGAAAACATTTTAAAGAAACCAGCTCTATCTTTCCCTGGTCTAACCCCAGCCACCCGGCTGATTCTGAATCATCATGAACCCAGGTAGTATTTCTGAGGCTGTAAATCTTTACGGGTCAGATGGGTTTGAACCTCAGACCTTGCAAGTGAGCAGGCTGGTATTTGCCATCCAGCACACTGGAGTTCCTCACTCCATGGTCTATGCTCTCCCAATCTAGCTCTTCTCTTCCTGAAGGAAGGCCTGCCCCATCTTCTATACTGTCTGAGAAGTGTGGGAACGAGAAAGGTTTCATTTCTCAACCACAGTAACTTTCTCTCCCATGGGGACACAGGAACAGCTGTCAGAATTGTACGGCTTTCCAGAAGTGTGGAACCAAAGGTATCTGCCGCTGTCCGAGAACCTGAGGTGGTTAGCCCAACTTCACCAAGGCAACCAGGAGCTGAGGGTGGTTCTGTGGAGGCCAAGTTGGAGATCACAATATCATTTTATCTACAGAAACGAACCCAGCAGTCAGTTGCAGGAGGCATGCTACATGTTTAATATCCATCACCCAATTTACACTCAATCTCAACTTATGTGGTGGCTTCCCATCTATGCCTAAGAATGCTAAGGCTTATAGAGCAAAAGTTATTTGTCCAAGATTACAAAGTTAAGCCCACTGCCACGAAGTCAATTCTGACTCACAGCACCCTCTAGGACAGGGTCAAACTGTCCCTTTGGGTTGCCAATGCTATAAATCATTTGGGGAGCAAAAAGCCCCATCTTTTTTCCCATGGAATGACGGATGGTTTTGAAAGGCTGAGCCTGTGGTTAGCAGCTCAATATGTAATCCACTAACACCACCAGGACTTGAAAGCCAGTAGCACCTGATACCCCCAAGCAGTCTCCCATCTGCATACCAACCAGGACAGTCCCTACTTAGCTGCTGAAATAGGGCGTGCTCGGGGTGACAAATTCAGCAAATGGAAAAGCAGGAAAGCAAGAGGGGAAGCACTCTGCCTCCCAAGTCCTGATTTATGTACTCCATTGTAATTCCAAAAGCACATAAAAACCTTATGCAAAACAGAACGAAAAACTTCCTAGTCCTGCACCATCCACACAAATTTTCTGTAGATGTTCATCTACCATAGATGTCACTCCTTCTCTCTACAAGTTAGAGACTCATGCTTCAACTGATACCATATAGATCCCCTATAATTCACAGATCCTGAGTGGCACAAATGGTCATTGGGTTTGGCTACTCACAGCAACAGCCACGACATCAAAGGTTGGAGGCTCAAGGCCACCCCAAGTCTCCTCAGAAGGAAAGCCTGGTGACCCAACTTCCAAATAGTCATAGGAAATCCTTTGAAGCTCAGTTTTGCTCTGATCCACATGAGATCACCTTGAATTCTCAAGTATGAAAGCATTTCCATGGCAATATTAATGGGGTGACCTCATGGGTTGGAATTCATAAAAGATGGGGAAGCCACAGCTTCATTCATTCATTGCCTGTGTAGCTACTAGATGCTAGGTCAAGCAAAAGGTGCCTGAGAGACATGGAGCTTATTGTTGCCTGTGTCAACTATCCTCATCCAGTGGCTACCATCTCAGAAGTGTTCCTTCTGTCACTGGGAACCATGGGTAGGAACCACCCACTGGCTGGTGAAGGCTTCCTCTGGAACCCAAGCTCTTTCCAGGTTACTGAAGGTAGGAGTGTTCCTGTCACATCAACCACTGTGCCTCACAGCCAAGAGTCTTGGTTTCTGTCCAAAGCATGAGTTCTTCTGATTATCCATCTTCTCTGCCTACTTGATGCTTCACGTATCCTAACCTACTATACTGATTACCGTGCTTTCCAAGAACACCCATTGCCTATAAACAAATTCCACCTTCTTCACTAAATAGTCTGCTGTCTCCTTGCTTTAAGTGAAGCCTAGCTCTTGAGTCTGCCTCCCTCTCCCCCTCCCCCACCCCCACATGCTATTACTTTCAGGTGTGACAGAATGGCAAAGACAATACCATTTCTCCTGATAAAAAACAAGGCCTCATTCTTTGCTCCTTCCCCTTACTCAGTTCTACAAGTCAAGAAATGAGTCTTCATACTTGAAGGAGGTTCTGTGCTAGTCCTCTCTTCAATGCTGCTCTTATAGCCTGAGAAACACCTAATGTCTATGGCGGAGAAAGCTTGTTCTAACCCATCTTCTTTGGCTATTGTTTAGACCAAGTTTTTAACTCATACCTGTTAAAATATCTTTTTCTCTCAAGACCTCGTCACTGGTTTAATATGCAAGAGGTTATTTTGATTATAAAAAGCAGGACCGGGGCCACTACTTTCTCTTTGTATTCCTAGTACATGTCCTAAGAATCCCCTCTGATGTCATATATACCTCAGGAACATTCCATGAAATGAATACATCCATAGAAAGAATGTACAAACTGTTTCTCTATGCCCGTTTCCTCCTGCTATAAAAGAGAGGTGGGAGATGAGGGAGATTAGAAGGTGGGACATGTGACAATATTTAAGGGGAAAAAACTTAGAAGTATAAAATTTGGAATTACTCACCAAACAACCCAGCCACCATGGAGTTGACTCCAAGTCATCCACCACCACCTCCTCCCCCAACTCCATGTGTTGAAGTAAAACTGTTCTACAGTGTTTTCAAATGCTCTTTTTTGCAAAGCACCTATAAGTAGACTTGAACTTCCAGCCATTCAGTTAACAGTAAGCATGCTGACAGGTTGCCTTTGTCATTCCTCTTGTAACCTTTCTGCCTCCTTATCCCCACCTCTGAAGGAGCCATTCATTCATTCATTGTTCTGAACAGCATCCATCCATTCATTCATTGCCTGAATGATACATATCTGCGTCTCCGTCAGAGGACAGAAATCCAAATTAGAACACTTGGGGGAGTCCATTGACTTGCTAGCCAAGACACTAGATTTTCAAGAATTTGGCTTTGTGAGTGAAAAGAAAAAATGACCAAAATCCAATGGGAACAATTCATCTCAGACAGAGGATGGATGATGCCCATGAAAAAAAAAAAACTCCAGTTCCCCAGGCCCAGAAATGTATATGAATAAACCTCAGAACTTCCTGGAGAAGAGGAGAGCAGGGGGAGGAGGACTATATTAATAGTGAAAATGCTAAGCGTGCCAGTTTTTACCTTAAGCAATCTAGATATGAAGTTCCCACCACCCGGAGAGACGAGAACTTTGAAGTTAAATTCTTGTACAGAAAAACATTTTCACTTACTTCTCTGTGGCACATTTAGCATCTGACTGAAGGTCACTGTGCCTTTAAATCACCTCTGCCCCGTCAGCATGTCTCACTGCTATTCATGGCAACACCACTGTGTCCTAGTAGATCTGAGATCCACCAGATTTCCCTTGATCCTGAGAAAATCCATGTAGATCCTCATCCTCACAGCTTCTCTATCTCAGCCGTAAGGGTATTTCCTTTTTCCTTCATAGATTTCTCTAGCTGTAATCATTGCACCCACCCCTATTAGGTGGTGCGCTCCATGAAGCTATGGACCATGTCATTCTTGTTTAATCTTCTGTTTCCAAAGGCCAAGTCTATACCTGGGCCTCAATGACTATTTGTTCCATGAATGAAGAGTGGACCCCAGCTGCTTTCTAGTGTAACTTCTTTGAGGGAGCAGATGAGCGAAGTTTTCACTGATGATGTGGATAATGTCTCTGCAGCATCTGCTCATAGGACCCTCGGGGAGCATTTTGCTTTAACAAGCCCAAGAATTTACATCTAAAGAAACACAAGCGGTTACCAGTGACATTAAAGCAGTGGTAAGTAACCTTTTCTGCTTGCGAGCCAATTCAGGAAAAGACACAAATGCTTGTGATCAGCAATTCAAAATTCAATAGGATAATAATTTTCTTGAGTCCTGTGGAAGGAAGGAACCATGGTATATATAGCAAGCTGCCAACCGAAAGATCAGTAGTTTGAACCCATCAGCCAGTCCACACACAAAAAGATGCCGTAGTCTACTCCCATAAGGATTTATAGCTTTGGAACCCTGTAGGGTAGTTGTACACTGATTCATTTTGAATCAGAATTGGCTCAATGGTAGTAGCTTAGGATTTTGCTCTTAATAGAAGGCTGCACGTTACACTGAGTTGACTAGAGAAACAAATCCAGTGACACTTATCTACAGTTAAGAATGAACTTTATATCAAGAAGGCATTGCAGCCAACAGGCATTTATGGAGGTCCAAATACAGGCATGTGCACATATAAACATATTTATATATGATGATGGGGGGATAGATCTATGTGCATATATTTATAGGATTAATATTAAGGTGGCAGATGGACATTGCGCCTCTACTCAAGTACTCCCTCAATGCTAGAACATCTTGCTCTAGTAACCTGTCATTCCATGATGCCCACCTTGCAGACATGATCACTGAAGACAAAGTGGGTGCAAAAGCAAATGTGGTGAAAAAAGCTGGTAGTGCCCGGCTATCAAAAAATATTTCATCTGGGGTCGTAAAGACTTGAAGGTAAACAAGCGGCCATCTAGCTCAGAAGCAACAAAGTCCACATGGAAGAAGCACACCAGCCTGTGTGATCACAAGGTGCTGAAAGGATCAGGTAGCCGGCATCAAAGAACAAAAAATTTTATCATTGTGAATGGGGGGAGAGTCAGATTGGGGACCCAAAGCCCATCTGAAGACAACTGAACATCCTCTTACAGAAGGGTTGCAGGGGGGATACAAGTCAGTCATGGTGCAGTATAGCACCAAGGAAACATACAACTTTCCTCTAGTTCCTCAATGCTTCCTACCCCCACTTCCTTCCCACTATCATGATCCCACTTCTACCTTACAAATCTAGCTAGACCAGATTTACCTGGCAAGGCACACTGGTACAGATAAGAGCTGGAAACACGAGGAGGCCAGGACAGATAAACCCCTCAGGACCAATAATGAAATTAATGATCCCAGGAGGGGAAGGGAAAGGTAGGGGGGAAAGGGAGAATGGATCACAATGGCCTACTTGTAACCCCTTCTCAGGGCGATGGACAACAGACAAGGAGGCAGGGGAGACATCAGAGAGTGCAAGACATGAAAAAATAATAATTTATAAATTATCAAGGGCTTTTGAGAGAGGGAGTATGGGGGAGAGAGAAAATGAGAAGTTAATACCAAGGGCTCAGGTAGAAAGAAAATGTTTTTGACACATGTGCTTGACACAATGGATGGATGGATGGATTGTGATAAGGGTTGAATGAGTGCCCAGTAAAATGATTTTTTTTTTAAAAAGCAGGCATCCCAGCCCAGTCCAGCTTAAGTCCCTAAGTATGAGATTAGTCCAGAAGTCCTCTGCAGACTCACATAGCCCCATGCAATGATGAAGAACACCACAGGTGGTGGATATCAAGTTGCCTGCTCCAAAGTCAGTGGAAACAGGGCAGGGCACATGCTGCTCCCGGGATCATTGGCAGGGTCCTAGGAAGCAGGAAGGTGATGGGGCAGAGAGAGTCCCAGGATTCTCCTCATATGAAGCCCAAATTCCACAAAGGCATCACCCAGCTGTGACCTGATTGACAGATAAGATTCCACCCCTAAACCTTCACACATCTTCAGGTTGACATAAAATCATCTAACGACCACAAGGGCATGGTGTGCATTCTTACCATTGAATTGATGTATCTTATTGATCAAACAAATGTCACTGAGAAGATGGACATTACCTTTTAGCCACTGCAATATTACCAGTAATATGAACAGTAATTCATAGACAGCTGGTCTGCCTTTATGTGTGTATTAGACATAAAATTGTGATCTCCAAAGGAAGATAAACACACCCTAGAAACACATGAGCATTCATTGGATTGCAGGAAGAGTAGATCATATTTATTTTACCTTATCCTTTGAAAGTATTTATTTCAATAACTACACAACAGAACATGTGTATCATTTTTCAAATGAATTTACAAAGATTGGGATGCACATTTAAAACTTCCTCTTGATAGCAGAATATGGTGGGCGGAAAATCAGTGTCCGTTCATGTAACATTTACATTGCATTAGATTATTTCATCCTTGAAGCAACCCTTTGAGAGTCACTCTAATCTGCACTTAAAAGAGAAGAAATGGAAGCTGAGTAATCTGACTAGTCCAATGTTTCCCAGGGTGTAAGATATACACAGTATAGGCTAGAATGGTGATTCTCAGCCTGTGAGTCGAGACCCCTTTGGAGGTTAAACGACCCTTTCACAGCGGTCACCTCAGACCAACCAAGACACTGCTTCTGTGTCCATCTCCAGGCAGGTCTGCCCACATGAAAATATGCCCACATATGAGGACCAGGTGTGAAGACTGTTACCCATGCTACACCATGCTTCAAGACAAAGTGTCATTTATTTGTCATTATAAATAAATATTTCACAATATATAATTGTATATTGTTTTATGATTAGTCACTATGTTCACTTTGCAACAATTATGTTCACTTTGCAACAATGAAAATATATCCTGCATATCAGATATTACATGACGATTCATGGCAGTAGGAAAATTACAGTTATGAAGTCACAACAAAAATGATTTTATGATTAGGGTCACCACAGCATGAGGAAAGGTATGTATTAAAGAGCGATGGCATTAGGAAGGCTGAGAACCGCATGAGAAGGTGCTCATGCCCTTCTGCTAACATCTACTGAAGACCTGTTTATCTCTGGCTCTGGGATAGGTCCTGGGAATATGGAGGCACACACTTGCTACCACCATCCTCTTCCACAGTGGCGGACATTCCTCTTCCATGAGGTTGAAGGACCTAGAACAAAACTGTGGTCACTGCCGATTTCCTGGAGTCTCTCCTCTGTGCTATCCTCCTGACCACCTGTCTAGTTCCCGAGCACCAATTCTCAGCTCTCCCATCCTTCACAGAGCATACCAATCAGAGGATCAGAGTTTCTGCCTCCGCAGACTTGAAGGATATCCTGTAAAGATGCTGGCTAGAAGATGCACCGAATGCACAGTGGCCACAGTCATGCACTCCCAAACACCACTGCTCCTCAGGGTGGGGCAGGAGCAGGCAGTGTTTCAGTGTGC
The DNA here is from genome assembly GCA_004026705.1 of Nesogale talazaci. NCBI lineage: Eukaryota > Metazoa > Chordata > Mammalia > Afrosoricida > Tenrecidae > Nesogale > Nesogale talazaci. Next base: position 38,796 of record PVJH01013074.1, on the reverse strand, counting down.
TTTGCATGGGGTCACCATGAATCAGAGGCAATTTGACAGTAGCTAACAATACTTCTATCCTCTGAACTCTGGCACTGAACTCTCCTTTATTCGTATTGCATCAGACTTAGCTTGCTTTACACTCCTTCATCACTAGCCTGGCCCCTTTAAGTCTACAATCATTGCTATGAATCTTGTTAGACTGCATCTACTTTGTTTTCCCACTTTGTTATTGCCCTTTTCAGGTTAGAAATTATGAAGCATCAGGAAACTCTTAAACTAATTTTCTTCAAGAAGTGAGTTCACCCTTGGACAGTGAACCAGAAGATGTGCTACTGGAGAAAGAAGAAACAATCTACTTTCAGAAAGATTTGTAGCCTCGGAAAACCTAGGGAGCTGCTCTATTTTGTGCTATTGGGACAGTCTGGGTAGGAACAAACTCAAGAGCAATGGGTTTGGTATTTGTGCCAGGGAGACAAGGGGCTAGTTAATAATATCCAAGCATTTAACATATGCACTAATTATCAGTTTCTCGTCCTATGGGTAATTGTGTGTTGCTGCCATACTGGAAGCTATGCCACCCATATTTCAAATACCAGTGGGGCTGCCCGTGGTTGTGCTGATAATTTCTTTTAGAAGAATTAATACCAGGCTAGTCCCAAGGAGTTGGAGATGTTCAAAATATCCAACTCTTCCAAGATGCTACACAGACCCATTTCCACCCCCACCACTCCCCTTTCAGTATATTCCCTCATGCCCCTGGATTCTGAAATTTGCTGCACTGTCTCACAGAAATTCAAGAAACTTCAGTGAAATATCTCATGTGGTGGTGGGTGCTGTTAAGTCCCAAATCTAAAGGTCAGGGAAAGGTGAGCCAAATATAGGGTCCAAAATCAGAAACCAAAAATGTCCAAAAGTCATAGCAGGTATTCTTGCTTCTACCAAAGCTTAGTTGGGAAACAGAGGTATGGGATAACTGCTAGCATTTCACAGTGGTACCAGAATATGCACCCCATGCAAGGAAATCAGAGGAAGGATCTTAGGTCAGACTCTCTCATAAAGTAGATTATAGAAGCCCCCAAGGTAACAAAAGGTATAGCTTGGTTCACATTCTCTACTAAAATTACAGCCCTCAACCAGGGTCACTATTGGGTGACTGTGAATTGGAACTGACCCGATGGCAGTGAGTCATATACCAAAATCATGTCTTAATTCACCTAAATCCTTTCCATTAGTGTAATAGAGATTGCCCTCCAAAATTGGATTATAGCCACAAGCATAGAATCAAACTATAATACATCACATAAGAAATGATGGCTAGAAGAACCATATTAATTGAATACAACTCAGTGGTGAACAGATTTCACAGAGCTTCCAGACTAAGACAGACTAGGAAGAAAGGCAGGTGATCTACTTCTAAATGTAGCCCATGAAAACCTAATGAATTGCAGTAAATAGAGTATTTACTGATGTAGTGCTAGAAGATGCTGAGAAGCATTCAAAATACACAGTGCTGCCACAATGGACTTAAGCATGTAAGTTATTTTTAAGATAGTGCAGGGCTGGGCAACACTTGGTTCTGTTGTTCATGGGTTTCCAGGAGACAGAGTCAAATCATTGACAGATAACAACTATACATATGCAACTTTCATTACTTTTTCAGAAATGCCAGATCAGATGATGGACAATTTATATCCAGTGATAATCTTTACACAACACTACAGAAGAAGACCATTAGCACTACCGGGGACAGAAAAAACAGTACAGTTCAACTTTGAATTATTTGTGGAAAACAAGCAAAAATAAGAAATGGTTGGTCTCTCAATGAGGTTTGTTTGTTAGTTTGCTTGTTTGTTTCAAATGATCTAATCCCCAAATCAATCTGGACCAACAGTAAGTATACAAGTCTGGAAGTGGACAGCTTTCAGGAACTATTTTATCAGTAACTGAATCATGTCCTAGAGCAGTGGTTCTCAACCCTTTAATACAGTTCCGCATGTTGTGATGATCCCCAACCATAACATTATTTTCATTGTGACTTCATAATTGTAATTTTGCTACTGTTATGAATTGGTTGACCCCTGTGAAAGGGTGTTTGACCCCCCCCAAAGGGGGTCATAACCCGCAGGTTGAGAACACTGTCCTAGAGGCCCTTGTTAAACCCTTCATTTCTCTGCTCTGTGGCTCTAAAAAGAAGCCCTGGTGGTGGTGGTGGTGGTGGTGGTGGTGGTGGTGGTGGTGGTGGTGATGGTGGTGGTAGTGGTGGTGGTGGTGGTGTGTTAGGCTGGATTGACTGGAGAAACAAATCCAGGGACACTCATATAAGAGAGAGCTTTATATCAAGAAGTAAGTGTATGTGGAGAAAACATCTTAGCCCAGTCCAATTCAAGTCCATAGTCTGATATTAGTCCATACTCATCTGTAAAACACTCTGTAGACTCATGCAGTCACATGTAATGGCACAAAAGACAGGAAGATCACAGGCAGTGGATGCAAAGCTTTGAGGATCCAATGGTGGTAGACCCATTTATAGGACCCTGGCTGCTATCAGCGTGACTCCATGTGACTTGTCAACAGGAAAGTGAAGCAGAGAGAAAGTGTGTACCACCTTGAGAGAGAAGGAGAGGAAGTTCCCAGAATCCACATGAGAAGACCATGCCCACAAAGAGGCATTATCAGGCTGTGAACTGGTTGATAGGCTAGACTCTACCCCTATACTTATCACGTTGGCATGAAATTATGTAACTGCCACATCAGGTAAGTGTTGGGCTGTTAACTGAAAGGCTAACAGTTCAATCCTACTAGTTTCTCCCAAGGAGAAAGATGAGACTTTTCCTACACAGGTTTATAGGCTCAGAAACCCTGTAGAGGGTCTCTGTGGGTTAGAATCAACTCAAAGCAATGGGGTTTTGAGCACAGTGACTGAGAATGCTGAAATACACATACACTTCAATATGGCAGACTGCTGCTCTACAATGCGCAAAGTCTTGAATACAACAAAATGAAGCTTCACTATGAAAACCTGATTCCAGTAATGTACTTATGTCCTAGAGCTATCATAACAAGAAATCACGGATTTGGTGGTTCAGTTCTAGACTATGAAGTCTGAATTGAGGGTTTTGGCGGGGTCACATTCTCTCAGAAGCCTCTAGGGCAGTGGTTCTCAATCTTTTTAAGGCTGTGACCCTTTAATTCAGTCCCTCATATGGTGGTAACCCCCAACCATAAAATTATTTTCATTGCTAGTTCATAACTATCATTTTGCTACAGTTATGAATTGTAATGTAGATATCTGATATGCAGGATGTATTTTCACTGTTACAAATTGAACATAATTTAACATAATTAAAGCATAGTGATTAATCATACAACAATATGTAATCATATATTGTAAAATATTTATGTGCTTTCCAATGGTCTTGGGTGACCCTTGTGACAGGGAGGGTGACCCACAGGCTAAGAATCACTGCTTTAGGGGAAGATTCTTCCCTGTCTCTCAGTTTCTGGTCCCCCTTGACCAGCCACTGCAGAATAACTGTAACCTCTGCCTCCAATTCATCTGTACATCCTCTTTCTGTCTGTCTCTCTGTGTCTTTTCTCCTTTTTTATAAGAACACAACTCAAATTAGGTTAGGGTCCACTTTAGTCCAATGTGGCTTCACATGGACTAAACTGATAACATCTTCTGAGAAACTTATTTCCAAATAAAGTCACACTCACACACACCACAGGTTAGGTCTTCAATATAGCCTTCTTGGGACACAATTCAATCTTTAACACAAAGAAATGAAAAGCAAATATGTGTCTGTTCTGCCTCCTTGTTTTGCTAGGGTTGCACCATTACTTCTCAAGCTTTATAGATTCTTGCTTCACATCTTCCTGGTTGGATTTTTTTTTTCATTTGAAAATAGTAAACTGGGTCGAAGCAGACTTTATTACATCATTTGCATCCAGTAATCATTTACTGAGTTTTAGGTGCCCACAATTATTCAGCTCTGAAAAATAATCTTTGCTTTAAAATCTGTCCTTGCAACCTACTATTTGGGGGGAAAAAAATGTTTAACATCATGTATATACCCCCCCAAGGGAAGACTATGCCTGGTATTATTTACCTAATTGGTAAATTGGACACTTTTACCTTCCTTCTATGCAGTTTATGGTGACCCAGGGTGCATGCTAGACAACTGAAACTTTGACCTCTGACATTTCAAGGTACACAGCATCCTTTACAGGCAACACCAGCAGGATCTCATTTGGAAACCCCATTAAGCAAACTGGGATTTACTTTAATCGCATCTGTAGCAGATATAAGGACCTGAAATACTCCCTTGGATTTAAGGCAGAAATGTCATGGGCGAATCAGTGATACTGCTAGCCCAAGGTTATAGTGATAGTTAGATTTATTGAGCCAACCAGGTTTCCATAGGAATATGTGGGTGGAGTTCAATCAGGTCACAGCTTGATTGGCGGGCAACAAGATAAATGACTTTCCAAGGCTACTCCCCTGCTCTCTTTTTCTCTGGTGATTGGGCCAGTGAGCTGGTTCTTGAGCTAGCTTTTTGCCTCAACTATGTGGTGCACTGCCTGTGGGCCAAGCTTACCCATAGATCGTGTCACCTCTTCAAGACCTTCTCTATTGGTGGATCATGTCAACATGTGTGCATCACTGAAGCTCATGACCCATTGAGGCCTGCTTCGCTACACTCCTGTGCTATTGATTGTTGCTGCCCCACCCTATTGTCTGCTTCCTTGGTCTAGTAGGCACCAAGTTGAAGGACCTTCAGTATAGTAATGGTCGCATGAAAGTGAGTTGAACTGAGCCCTCTGCACTGCTGTGTGGTCTAATTATCCATAATATTCTTTCTTGTTGTATAAACCTGCATGTATCACCATAAGTATCCTGGTTTTCTTTCTTTAGAACAGTGGTTCTCAACCTTCTTAATGCCATGACCCTTTAATACAGTTCCTCATGTTGTGGTGATCCCCAACCATAAAAGTAATTTTGTTTCTACTTCATAACTGTAATTTTTCTACTGTTATGGATCGGGCAGCACCTGTGAAAGGGTAGTTCGGCCCCCAGAGGGGTTGCGACCCACAAGTTGAGATCTGCTGCTCTAGAGAACCCTGCCTAACACAGTCATGGAATTGGTGGTTGTTGGACTTCGGTTTGGATCTCTTGCCATTCACAGGGTGCCCAGTGAATGTTGGTTCAGGACTACAGTATAGTTACCATTTCCAGGCTCTCATGTGCTAGTCATGGATCTCCCTTTGTCAGTGACTGTTATGTTGCCCTATTGTCAACCCTCATCGTTTGTGTAAATAGTGTCTAGTAACTTACGTTTTTAATCTGTACAAGCTGACAATTCATGTATTGTAGTCTAAAATTATATGTGTAGTTTCCTCAATGAGGCTTCAGATTTGATACCATTGGCTCCATTAATGATACTATCAATAGAATTATCTATGTCCCATGGGAATGATTTATAATGCTCTCCATATGTTAATGATGTCTCTAAAGTCAACCAGGGACATATATAAACCATAGCTATAAGAATGGACCTTGAGCTCACACTTAACTCCAATCTAAGAACAATTCATTCTTAGACACAAATTACCTAGGGGTATAGCAGAGGTTGGGAGAAAACAATGAGTATAAGAAACACACACAAAAAAAAAATAAAAAGAAACACACAATTCTTTTTACTATGACTAAACTGTTAAATTGTATAATATGTGAATTGTGTGCCAGTAAAACTACTTTAAAAAAGAAATTCACTTCTAGCTAGCCTAACTTTCCTTTGGAGCACAATGTGTCTGAAAATATCCCTATCTGATTACTGCAACTGGCATGAATTTGGACACTGCCCTTTAAGGGAAAAGATGAAAAAAAGGAAGCTACTGCCTGTGACAGTTAGACTTTGTGGCAATTTGGCTGAGCTAGTGTCCTCAGTAGTTTGGACCTAACATAATGTAAACCACTCTAGGCTGCTCTGTGGAGCAAGGCAACCACTAACTCTGATTACAGTCTGATGATGTTGTCTTCAAGGTATGACTTACTTCATCTATTGAGAGATGCAGTGGAGAATTCCTGTCCTTCTCCCTTTTTCCTCCCTGCTACCCTGGATCCTCTATCAGTCTCTTTTTGGACCTGGGCTGACAGGTTGCCCTATTGTCTGCCAACCTTGAGAATCACCAGAGCTTAACATCTGACCTATCAATCTGCTTCTTTTCCTCCTGTTTTATTCCCTACCTCCTGGTTCACCTTCCTACTTCCTTGCTTGTTGGCTGTAGCAGCTGTATGAGCCAGGAAGGGTTTTCAGCTTAGCATCTGACCCATGGACCTGAGATGGACTGGACTTGTCTGTTCTGTGGCTGGCTGTGTGAGCCACTGTCTTGGTATATAAGTTCTTTCTTACGATATGTGTGTGTATTACTGATTTTGTGTCTCTATAAAACCCAGCCTAAAAAAAAAGCCTAAATATGCCAATCACAACATATGGGTTCCGTTCATATATGTAGTCGATCCTATCATTTTCAAAATAGTCTTTATTTTCTCATTCTAGGAATGTGCTTTGGGGTGGAAGTGATGCACTTAAATGGAAGGTAGTGAGGGTGGAAGTGGTGCACTTAGATGGAAGGTAGTTGGACCAGGAGTCAATATCCCAGGTTCTACTTCTGGTTCTATCACTTATTAACTTTGAAACTCTGAGCTAATGACTTCACTGCTGAGTTTCTGTTTTATCATTCTTTAGATGAGATCATCACCTAGTTCTCTATTTCACAAAGACTAAGGATAATATAGTAAGAGCTCTTTAAAGGATGTGGAAAAAAATAATAATAGAAACTTGCCTTAGAGTTGAAGCTGACTCACGGCAAATCCATGTATGCTTAGGGAGAATTGTGTGTCATAGGACTTCAATGACTATGACCATTCAGAAGTAGATCAGCAGGTCTTTCTTCTAAAACACCTCTAGGTGGACTCAAACTGCCATTCTTATAGTTGGCAGACAAATGCTTGACTGCTTGCACCCAGGAATGTCATAAAGGCACAGACTTATTTATTTTCTACTAGATTGTGAGTTCTTTGATCACAAGAATCATGTCTTAATCATATTTGTATTCCCCACCATTCCTTACCAGAGCTATTATTAAATGTTGAATGAATGTGTGTGCGTGTATGTAGACTAGATAGACAAATCCAGTGACACTCATATATGCATAAAAAAGAGCTTTCTGTCAAGACATAATTATATATCAAGAAGTATTCTATCCCACCCAAACTCAAATCCATAAGTCCAATACTGGTCCAACAGTCCCTCTTCAGATTCACACCACCACATGCAATAACCCAAAATGCAGGAAGATCACCGACTGGTGGGTGGAGTCATGTGAATCCAAGGTTGGTGAAAACATGGCAATTCTCAGCATGGCAAGCAAGCAAGCAGGCAAAGGGGGAGAGGGAGACCCATTTCCTCTCTCTTTCTGTCTTCTCTCTCCCAGGGTGCTTCTTATGAGAAGGACACGGCTCCAAGGATGCACCATCAGGATGTGACCACTAGCCAGGAGTGTCTGGTTGACATGAAATCTCTAACATCACAATACGGATTCTAAAGGCCAGCTTTCATGACATACAAAGAACATGAAACCCGACATCTAAGAATCAGGGTACCTATGTGTTGCCATATGACACTTGCGCTCTAAAGGATGGTGGCAGTTAAATGACCTAAGAAATTCACTCTGTGCAAGTATTTGAGCATTCATTCATGGGCTCTCTTCTTGACCACTGTTTTATATTTAAATATAAAATTTTGTCATGCTAGATTGAGATTAAAGAATGACAGCCTAACAAATTTCAAAAGGTTTAGGATCCAATTGTGATAGGCAGATGACACAGTCTTGCTTGCTGAACGCGAAGAAGTCTTGAAGCACTTACTGATGAAGAACAGACTATAGATTTTAGTTCAGATTACAAATCAATGTAAAGAAAATTAAAATCCTCAAAACTGGACTAATACACAATATCATCACAAATGAAGAAAAGGTTGAAGTTGTCAAGGATTTTATTTTACTTCGATCTAAAGATCAATGCTCCCTGAAACAGTAACCAGTAGAAATCAAATGATGTATTACATCGACAAATCTGTCACACAGACCTCTTTAAAATGCTAAAGAGCAAAGATGTCCCTTTGAGGATTAAGGGCTTCATCAAGCCATGGAATTTTCATATGCATGTGAAAATTGGAGAATGAATATGGAAGACTGAAGAAGAATTGGTGCATTTCAATTATGGTGCTGATGATGAATATTGACTATACCAGAGACTAAAAAAAGAATAAACAAATCTACCTTGAGGAAACACAGCCAGAATGTTCCTTCGAAAGCAAGGAATGGTGAAGCTTTGACTCTGAAGAAGGACATCAGCCTGGGAAAACTAGAGGATCAGTGAAAAAGAGGCAGATCCTAATGAGATGGAGTGACACGGTGACTGCAACAATGCACTGAAGCACATAATTGTTAGGCTGGCACAGGACTAGGGAGTATTTCTTTCCGTTTTTACATAGGGTTGCTGTGAGTCAGAATTGACCTAAACATTAAATTAACAAAATCCAAAAATATGGATCTTTCTGGTCTCTCTCTCTAATCTAATGATCACCTCTGCCTTTGGAGTTATTTTTTCCCTGAAATGTTCCCTCTCTGCTCCAAACCCCCAATCAAATCCATTTGTATCAAGTTGCTTAGACTCATAGGGACTTATTGTTAGATGTCTCTGAGTTGACACCAATTTGTTCTATACAACAGAACAAAACATTGCCCATTTTTGCCTCATCCTCACAACTAGTACACTTGAACCAAATGTTGCAGCCACTGCCAATCTACCTTGTCTTCCTCCTTTTTCAACCCACCCTTTACTTTACCAAGCATGATATCCTTCTCAAGACAATGGTCTTTTCTGGTAACATAGCCGTAGTTGATGAGACGTGATACTTTCAACATGTTTTACCAATCCCTTAACTCAAATGAATCAATTCTCCAGCCTTCTTTATTCCTAGTTCAGATTTCACATCCATATGAAGCCATTGAAAATGCCATGGCTTGAGGCAAATGCGCTCTTGCCCTCAAAGTGACATTTTACTCCTTTAGATAGGTCTTGGGCCATGCAATACATTAATTAATTTCTTGACTGTTGCTTCCAGCAACCCTACAGGACTGAGCAAAAAGGTTCTCTAGTGTTTCTGAGACTATAAATCTTTTCACAAGCAGATAGTCTTGCCTTTCGCCTGTGAACAGCTGGAGGTCTTGAACTACCAACACTGTCATGATAATTAAAATCCCAAATTCCCACTGATTCGGATTCATTAGTTTCTCATTAGGTAAATCCTGTTTGTTATTTACTGCTGGTTTATTTGTTAATAAAGTGTGCAGGAACGTGAATTTCACAAACAAGGAATAAGCCCACTGGAAGATAACAAAAAAAAATTAACTGCTTTAATGGCACTGGATAGCTGATTCTGCTTTTATGAAAGTTAGCAGAAAATTAGCATATCCTTCTTAAGTATATACTTACTACCTTTTATTTTGGGGAATCAGAATTTTTTAATTACAGGTATCTTATGGCTCACTTAATTTGTGCACCCACTAATAAGCCTTTTGTAGAAGGAGGTGGCAAAGTGCTGCTGGAAGGGCAAATATTGACTCTGGAGGATACAATCTATATGCACCCTTAAAGCTACACGGACATGGCACTGTATAAACCTAGTAACTAAAATTCTATGTGCTTTTGGAAACGAGGGATTAAAATTAGGGGCAGTACAAAATAGTGAGGTTTTGACCCAATTTTCTTAATTAATGTGATTGAATGTCAGTTTCCATATTATTCTAGAGAAGATTTGAAGTAAAAACTAATATTACTATTGCCGGAAGAAAAAAAAACTAATTTCAGCAACCAAAAAAAAAAGGCAGTTCCGTCTTGAGCACAAGGACACGGTGGTTAACAGCTCAGTGCTTGTCTCACCCAATTCAGCATCACTTCCATCGGGTCAGTTCTGACTCGCAGTGCCCCTATAGGACCGGGTAGAACTGCCGCTGTGGGTTTCTGACACTGTCACTCTTTAGGGCAGCTTTCTCAGGAAGGCTCCTTAAATGCCTCCATCATTGACAAATTACAGAAAAAGAACTGGGGCTGGCTCCTCTCAGCTCAGCCCCTTCTTTCTCCTATTAATCATGTTCCAAAGGCAGATGCAGGTGGAAATAGCTGAGTGTGGCACCTCGGCCCACCACGTGCCCTGGGGGCTGGGGAGGTGGCAATCATCAGAGGGACCAATCCCTCGGCTGTGCCACCAGGAAGGGCCGAGGGATTGAGGCGAGGCTGTCCAGCCGCCCTTCCTGGGCCCACGGCTCCCAGGGATCCTGCCGAGTCGATGACCTCTTCGCACTCCTCTGTGAAAGGCAGCGAAGAAGTATCGGGGGCTGCTTCTCTCAGGTGGCTTCCCGGGCTGCTTTTTTTAGCCCATCGCCTCTTCTCCTGGTTTGATTCCATTTTCTACAAGCTCCTCTACCTGGCTGACTGATCTCTCTTTATCCCCCAGAACCATCTCCCCTAATTCCACGGACTAGCAAAGGCGTTTTCCTGTCCGCCAACAGAGCCGAGGAGCTGCAGGACCCACCTCAGACCCCTGATCCGTCTGACCCCGGGAACTCACGGCCCGGCTCTTTAAAACTGCGGGGACTTGGCTGACGGTACCTCTTTTCCCCAAGTCTTTTCATTTCTGGCCGCCAGGCTGTCTGTTCTGAATGACTTTTGGAACCACATTGAACCCAACAAAAGCCAACCCAGTTTTAAAGGGTGGGTAAGGGAGGGCTGGAGTAGAGCAGCCAGTTGTTTCTGACGCAGGGCTCCATGTGTGTCAGCGTTGAAACAAAATGTGAAACTGATGAGCTGCTCGGTAAAACTGCAGTTAATTCACAACAAAGAGATAATATGTATCAAATAATTCACATTTCCCAGATGAAGACAATGGAGCTTAGAAAGTTCATGAACTGGCATCAAGTCACAAGGCCAGCAGGCTTGGAATTTGGGGATACTTCTTATGACTCCTGAAACGTCTAATCTGCTTTAAAAAATCATTGTGATTCTTGCCATAACGCGGAGCTACGTCTACCAGTGCCTGTGGAGTCCCTTCTGAGTCTGGGGGACCCCTCTATGTCAAACCGGAAGTGGGCACCACTGCATGTTCCATGCCTGATGTTTCCCAAGAAGATCAGCAGGGTCTTTCTGCAGAGGCACCTCTGGAAAACAGCCACCAGTCTTTTAGTCAGGAGAAGAGCAGGGGGACCAGCCAGGGACTCCAAACCCCTGTTGTCAGTGGTTCTCTCATTCTTTCTCTTTCTTTCTAATCATTTTATTGGGGGCTCGTACAACTCTTATCACAATCCACACATCCATCTATGTGTCAAGCACATTTGTATATTTGTTGCCATCATCATTTTCAAAAGACCTTCTTTCAACTTGAGCCCTTGGTCTGATCAGCTCCTCATATTTTTACCTCCCCCTGTCCTCACCCTGCCTCCCTCACAAACCCTTGATAATTTATCATTTCTTTTCATATCTTCCACTGTCTGATGTCTCCCTTCACCCACTTTTCCGTTGTTCATCCTCCTGGGAGGGGGTTATATGTAGATCCGTGAGATGGGTTCCTCCTTTCTCCCCCCACCTTCCCCTATCTCTACTCTCAATATTGGTCTTCAGGGAGTTATCTGTCCTGGATTCCCTGTTTCCAGCTCTTGTCTGTACGAGTGTACATGCTCTGGTCTAATCAGATTTGTAAGGTAGAATTGAGTTCATGATAGTGGAGGGGAAGAAAGCATTAAAGAACCACAGGAAAGTTTTATATTTCATTGGTGCTATACTGAACCCTGACTGACTCATTCCTACCTTGTGACCCTTCCGTAAGGGAATGTTCAATTGTCTACAGATGGGCTTTGGGTCTCCATTCCACACTCCCTCTCATTCACAATGATATGATTTTTTTGTTCTGAGTCTTAGATACCTGCTCCCGCCAACACCGCATGATCACACAGGCTGGTGTGCTTATTCCATGTGGACTTTCTTGCTTTTCAGCTAGATGGCTGCTTGTTTACCTTCAAGACTTTAAACCCCAGGCACTATATCTTTTTAGCAAGGCACTATATCTTTTGATAGTGAGGCACTATCAGCTTTCTTTACCACCTTTGCTGATGCACCCATTGTTTTCTTTAGCAATCATGTGGGGTAGATGAGCATCACGGAATGCTGGATTATTAGAACAAAGTGTCCTTGCATTGAGGGAGAGCTTGAGTAGAGCAGCCATTTGCTTCTGATGCATGGCTCAACGTGTGTCAGAGTTGAAACAAAATGTGTGTGAACTGTTGAATGTAAACCTTCAGTTAATTCACAATAAAGAGTTAATATGTATCAAATAATTCACATTTCCCAGATGAGGACAATGGAGTTTAGAAAGTTCATCAACTGGCATCAATCACAAGGTCAGCAGGCTTGGAATTTGGGGATAGTTCTTATGACTCCAGGAATGTCTAATCTATTATTAAAGACAGTAAAGAGGGTATTTCTATTATTAAATTGATGCCCTGTAGCAACCAAAACTAAAGTGATTTTCCCTTTATTCAGCTAACAATCCTGAAGCTCTGGAGATCAGGCAGTGTCCTGGAAAAAAATAATAATAAGGCAAAAAAATCCTTTGCAACTAAAATGCAAGTAAAAATCATTTGCAAGTAAACAGATTTTTAAATATTTGACTTCATTAATAATCAATTAATTGCAAACAAGAATGAAGTGGCATTTCCTCCCTGAATTAAAAGTGACAAAATTAATGCTGATAAGAATGTAATAACATAGTAGTTTATGCTATGGCCACATGTGTAGCTACACCCCTTTTAGAAGCTGTTTGGCCAGATACATCAAGAGCCATGAAATTGTTCACACTCTCTGACCCAGTAATCTTACTTCTGGGAATCCATCCTACGGAAATAATGTGAAACAGAGAGAAAAGAGGGAAAAAGCACTTTCCTGAGGCCAGGTTGTTAAATTTTCCCTTGAATAGACACAAGACATCATGGTCTCTTTTTAATATAGTTCCCCTTTGCTTAATCTAATTCTAGGAACTTCAATTGTCACTTCTACACATATAAATACACTCACAGAGAAAAATAGTGAATATAAATGTCAATAGCCTCTCCTATCTTCCTTCAAAATCAACCTCAATTGACCTTCTAGCCTCCCTGTGGGGTGTTCTCTCCTCACCTCCCCATTCATTTCAAAGCATGAGTCAAGTCAAACTTCTCTCCGTTGATCGGGAGGACCATGAACTTTCCTAGAGACACAGTTTGTCTTATGTCAATGTTCTTAAACTTTTGTGAGCCCTGAGAGTAAGGCTTGATGACATCTTCCTGACCTGGAACTGAAGCCATTCCCCCAAACTACCTCTGTTAGGCTGGGTTCTCTAGAGAAGTAAACCCAGTAATACTTGATGGCTCACACTGTGGTAGAAGTGATTCAAGTATGGTTCAAGTCCATGGATCAGATGCAAGCTAGAGACTTCTCTCAATTCCTGTCAGGGCAGGAGCTGATGAACAGGAAGTAGAAAGACAAAGACGGAAGACCACAGGCTGGTGGATGCCAAGCTGAATGAATCCAAGCTCGACAGACTAAATCCAAGGTCAGCGGAATGACTTCAAGGTCTGAAGTTGGCTGATGGCCTCTGGGATCAGCAGGCAACACAACAGGAAGCCACAGAAGCAGATGCAGGATCCAAACCCAGCAGGAGGAGTGAGCTAGCTTCCACACAATGTCAATTGATACTACGGTAGACCACACCTTAAAAGAAACCCCCCTCAATCAGATAAGTCTGTGGCCAATTAAAAAGGCCTAACATAGTAAATAGACCTGGGGGCATAGTGGTCATACCTTGGACTGTTAATTACAATGTTGACATTTCTAAACCACCTGGCACTCAACAGGAGACAGACAAGTGCTTTCCACTCCCATGTAAAGAATTGGTCTCAGAAATCTGTGGGGTCTGATTCAAATTGATAGTCAAGAGTGAGAACAATTACGCTGAGCCCCGGTGGCCTAGTGGTTGAATGTGGGACTGCGACCCACTGGGTTGGCGGTTCAAATCCAGCAGCAGCTCTCCAGGAGCAAGACTGGGCCTCCTACTCCCATCAGAGGGCAGTGATACCCCCCAAAAATTAAATAAAAATAATTTTTAAAACCAGTGAGAACAAAAGGGGTGATGCATTGGGCTTCTAACCAGAAGGTCAGCAGTTCAAAACTACCAGCCATTTCAAGGGAGAAAGATGAGTCTTTCTATTCTGGTAAATAGTTAGAGTCCGTAAGAGCGCAGGGGTAGTTCTACCCTGCCTGTAGGGTCACTCTGAGTCAAACTCAACTCATTGGAAGTGAGTGGTGTGGTGTGGTGTGGTGTGGTGTGGTGTGGTGTGGTGTGGTATTCTCCCCACAACTGCTTGACTGCTTGGAAAAAAATAATTCACCATGGAGTTGTTCACACCATGTTGGATCATGCTGTTGTTAGGTGCTCTTGAGTCAACTCGAGCCCACAATGACCCTGTGAACAACAGAATGAAACATTTCACAGTCCTGTGCCATCCTCATAATGGTTCCTAGACCTACGCCTGATCCCATTGATACAGCCACTGTATCAATCCATCTCCTTGAGGGGCTTCCTCTTTTTCACCGCACTTCCACTTTACCAAACATGGTGCCCTTCTAGTGTCTCCTGACAACATATCCAAAGTATATAAGATGAAGTCTTGCCACCCTTGCCTCTAAGGAGTACTCGGACCTTATTTCTTTCAAAAGAGATGGGTTTGTTCCTTTTAGCAGCCCATGGTACTTTCATAACTTTCTCCATCACCACAATTCAAATGCCTTGAATTTCCTACAGTGTTCCTTATTTAATGTCCAACTCTCGCACGCACGTGATGCAATAGAGAATACCATGGCTTGAGTCAGATACACCTTCGTCCACCACGTCAAATCCTTGTTCCTCAATATTCTAAGAGATGTTGTACAACAGATTTTTCAAATGCAATGCATTGCTTAATCTCTGGACTGCGTCTCCCATGAGCATTGATTGTGGATTCAAGTAAGACAAAATCTGTGACAACGTCAACCTTTTCTTCATTTGTCATGATGCTACTCCTTGGTGCAGTTCTGGGGATTTGGGTCTTCCGTATAGTCAGTTGTGGTCCACACTGAAGACGATGATCCTTAATCTTCAGCAGCATGGGCTTCATATCCACCTCATTTTTAACAAGCTAGTTTGTATCATCTGTATATGGTAGCTTCTTAATAAAACTTTCTCTGATTCTGAGGCCACACTCTTCTTCATATAGCCCAGTTTCTTTCTCTGATGACTTGCTCAGCACACAAACTGAACAAGTATGGCAAGAGGACACAAGCCAGATGTACACTGTTTCCTGATTTTAAACCATACAGCACTCCCTTGTTCTGTTTTCACAAATGCCTCCTGATCCATGTACAAGTTCTGAATGAGCACAATTAAGTGTTCCAAAACTCCCATCCTTCTCAAGGTTATCCACACTTTATAATTGTCTGCACAGTGTCATGCTGTTGCGTAGTCCATGACACACAAGAAAATATCTTTCTGGCATCTGCTTTGAGCCAAGATCCATATGACATCAGCAATGATATCCCACGGTCTACATCTTCTTCTGGATCTGACCTGCACTTACGGCAGTTGCCTGTCAATGTCCTGATGCAGCTGTTGTTAGGTTCTCTTCAATCAAAATTTACCTGTGTGCAATATAAATGATATTGTTCTATAGTTTAAGTATTCTGTTGGGTTGCCTTTCTTTGAAATTGGCACAAATATGGATCTCTACCAGTCAGCTGGTCAAGCAGCTGTCTTCCAAATTTCCTGGCATGGACAAATGCTCCCAGTGCTTCTTCAGCTTTCTGAAAGCTGTTAGATCATACCATGGGAGAATCCTACCCCACTCAGGTTGACAGAAAGCTTAAATGATTATCATACTATCTTTTGGTCAAACAATAAACTCACTCTCACTGTCATTGATTCAATACCCACTCATAGTAAGCTTAAAGGACAGGGAAGACAGCCATTGTGGGTTTCTGAGACTGTGACCATTTGCAGGAGTAGAATGTGCAGTCTTCTCAGAGTCTGGTGATTTTGAACTGCTGATCTTGCACTTAGCAGTACATCTCCTAACCACTATTCCATCAGGGTTCTCTAAATAATAAACATACCCATAAAATAAACAATACCCACAAGGACCAATTAGAACAATGAATTATAGTAGAGCAAAAGGATATTTTCCCAGATGCAAAGATGAGAAGAGAAGAAGGGGTAGAAAACCCAGACCAAAGGGAAAGGGGAACACAGGGGGGAAATGGGGAGAGTGCTAACACATCTGAGGGAATACCCTGATGTCAGGGAACACTTTCTGTACAAACTGTCACTAATTTGCTCTGTAAACTTTCACCTAAAGTACAACACGAAATTTTAAAAAAGCAAAACTGCAGGTTGCATCAAAATCATGTTGGCAGCTAATTAAAACCATAAAACAGACTTTCTCCTTTCTGATTCAGTTATAGTAAAGTGATTATATGTTGTGCTAACTGCACTGTGAGCAGTTCAAAACCACTAGCAGTTCTACAGGATAAAGAAGAGGCTTTCTACGTCTGTAAAGAAACCCACTGGGGCAGTTCTGCCCTCTCCTTCAGGGTCCTTATGAGGCGGAATGAACTCCATGGCAGTGAGTTTGGTTCTCTGAGTTTGAGGACCTGCGGGAGATCTTCCTAGGTGGTGTACACAATTAAGCACTCCTCTAGTCTCTGAAAGACTGAAAATTCAAACCCACCTGAAGCCTCCTTGAAGATAAGTCTGATGACCTGTTTCCCATGGGTGACACCCCAATGGACCCAGGACTCCCCTGCACACCCGGGTGGATTCTCCATGAGCCGCAAAGATAACTAACAATAACTAACCTAAAGGTTGGTGGTTCAAACCCCCACAGATCATGACACTAGAAAATGCCTGATCACCTGCTTTCCTAAAAATTAAAACTCTACAGTGCAGATCTACCCAGTGGCACATGGGCTCACCATGAATCAGAAGGCTTTGAAATGGAGT
This sequence comes from Nesogale talazaci, assembly GCA_004026705.1. Lineage (NCBI taxonomy): Eukaryota > Metazoa > Chordata > Mammalia > Afrosoricida > Tenrecidae > Nesogale > Nesogale talazaci. Next base: position 21,628 of record PVJH01013074.1, on the reverse strand, counting down.
CTGTCCTCGGCAGCCTCCTGCTGAGAACCTGCGTTTACATTCCAGATATACTGCCTCAGAGTCCACAGCCATGGACCTTATTAGAATGTAGATTCTGATTGGCATATCTGTGATCAAAGTGCAAACTCTCATCAGGAGAGATAAATCAAAACGAACCAGTTCAAAGCTCAAAGTCTGAGTTGAGAGGGGGGGGGCCCCGAACCGAGACATCTTCAGTAGCATGGGAAGGCAGACAGAGTCGCGTTTACTTCTTGGGTAGGGGAGGGGAACTTTGTAAACGATGCTGTAGGAAGCTCTGATTGAGCAATGTCCAATATGCACTTTAATGTGATATAAACTTGCCCTTATTTTGAAAAGAGTCAACCAACCCCCCAAACAAAATAAACCCACTGCTATCAAGTCTCAGAGCGACTGCAGGACAGCACAGCTGCCCCATGGGTTTCTAACACTATAAAGCTTTGTGGAAGTAGGCAGCCACATCTTTCTCTCCCGGAGCAGCTGCTGGGTTCACACCTCTGACCTCATCATTTGAAGCTACCAGGGCTGCTCAAAGCAACCTCTCCAAAAACTAGAATCACCTTGACTGCCTTTGCGTTGGTTCTAATTCATAGTGACCCTTTAGGGAAAAACAGGACTGCCCCATTTGGATTTGAGACTTTAAGTCTATATAGGAGCAGATAGCCTCACCTCTCTCCTGCAGAGTCACTGGACTTTTGGAATGGCTTACTACATGGTTAGCCGATGAAGGTGTACTCCACGAAGCCACCGGGACTTCTGAACCAACTCCTGCTAGCAGGAAAGTCCTCATCACAGTCACCTTCCCTTGCTGTACATGTTGCTTATAAACCATGTTTTGTAGTCATCTCCACTCCCCAACGGTTTGTCAAATTGCTTGGCTCCTGTACGTCTTTGGAAGGAACTTACGTGGTACTGTAGATTAAGCACCGGGGTGCTAACCACAAAGCCAAAGGTTCAAGCCTTCTCTCATTTGGCAGGAGAGCGTGGAGACTTTCTACTCCTGTGAAGACTTTGCAGTCTCAGAAATACAATATGTAGTTGCTTCGAGTTATAGTTGACTTGATAGCAATGGGTTTTGTTGTTGATTGGTTGGTTGGTTGTCAGAAAAACACCTATTCCACTGTTTAATAACAGCTTTTGTCTAAGCACTCCCAGGTTCTTGGTTTTTTGGCTATCACTGCCCTCTGGTGGTGGGAGTAGGAGGCCCAGCCTTTGCTCCGTGAAGCTGGAATTGAACCTCCATCCCAGTGGGCTGCAGTCCCGCGCACAACCACTACACCACTGGGGCTCAGCCCACAATCCCAGGTTCTTAACTAGTTGTGGGTTCCTGGAGGACTGGCCCTCGACTTCAACAACACTACACCCTTACAGCTAGCACCATGCTTGCCACCAAATCGGCATACTCATAGGGAAGACTGAATTATTCCTTGCTGCCTCTCTTTATAGGAAGTTATGGGGTAGTCCTCTTCCCATAGGACCCATTAGTATATCACATGGTTATTTTTAAAATAACAACTATTAGCCATTACAGCAAAGAAGAAACATGAGCCGCTAGTAAATATCATCTTGCTTTGCTCTCTAAACTCTTAATGAAGAGAGCAGCTCACAGACAAATAAATAAAACATTAGCTCGACAGCACATAGCACATCCCAAGCACGCGCAGTCCACTAATGTGCTCATGGCTGAAGGACATTAGCTGCCTTTGGGGTGATCACCATAAACACATTGCCCAGGTGCCCCTCTCCTAGAAAAATGGGACCAAACAGTCTTCAGGTTTATCAGTGTCTAACATGTATTTTATTTCAATAACGGGCTTTTAATAGCAAGATACCCATCTTAATCAAATGAGAGCTATTTTTCAGTAATTGTCCTAAATGGTAATTCCTTCTCTTAAAAAAAAAAATCCACAAGTCATGGCGCTAAATAGTGTTCTCAGAATATTAATGTGAGTTGAAGCTATTAAAATGTCATGGTTAACCTTTTTAAGACCTAATTAAATTAAAATAATAATATGTGGAACCACTTTCCTGGAAGGAAAGGCTTTTTTTCAAAGAACCCGTTCCCAGTCTCCCAGCAAACACCTTGAAGCCCTGTCTGGGAGGAGGTTTTGCATGCAGACAAAGGCAGGCCGGCTTTGCACGTGTCATGATTAACTTTTAGTTGTTAGTATTAGAGTTAATTATTGCAGCATGCTGGAGGGCAGGGACAATTTACTTTGCCGATCACACCTAATACGAGGTATTTGCAGATGCCAGCATCTCCTGGACTTAATCAAAAAACTATCAAGACAATCAATGCTACTAGGTCCTCATGTCCTTGGGATCTTTTGTTCCAAATCAAAAAGATAAAAATCCAAGGTCGGAGGGCTAAGGATGTTTGCACGCAGTTTGGAAAGTCTCTGTTAACTTGCTTCAGGCCTGTCTTGCTCCTTAGTGGAAGCTAGTGAGCAGAAAGCAGGCTCAGAGTCCCCGAGAAGCAAAGGAACACATGAGTGTGCTTGTGCTTACTTGCTAATCTGTCTTGGACAATTTCACATGGGTTTTGCCACAAAGCCATGTGAAACTGCTCATGTCAGACTGGTTTGAAAACACATGCCAGCCCAAGCCTCCCTGGCTTACTGAGAACGCCATCACTGTCAGAGACTGTAAATGTGAAAAGAGTCTTTGATTCTCTAGGAAGGTGCTACGAGGCTGCCTACGACAGGAAGCAGATGCCAGTCATTCGCAGAAATAGAATCTTGGAGATGGTAGAGAAAGTGTGAAATTGTTGACTGCTGAGTAGTGTCGCTGTTGTTGGGTACCCCTGGAGTCATTTCCTGGAGTCACAGCAACCCTGTAGACAACAGAAGGAAACCTGCCCTGTCCTGTGTCATCCACACAATGGTTCTCATGCTTGTCCCCAGGGATGCAGCCACTGTGCAACCCAACACATCAAGGGTCTTCTTCTTTGTCTCTGCCCCTCAACTTTACTAAGCATGATGTCCTTCTCCAGGGAACTGGTCTCTCGTGACAGTCTGTCCAAAGTGCGTAAGATGAAATCTTGCAATCCTTACCTCTGAGCAGCAAAAGGGAGTTGTTGGTGGTCATTTTCACAGGGCCTGTCTTGAGCAAACCCCGTTTTGTTTGAAGATCTTTGCTGACTTCTTACCTTCCAAAAGATATCATTCCAGAAACTATGCACGTGGCTTCCATTTTCATCCCATTGGTAAGAACCAGTCATATGCAGAGGATATGTGTTCTAAATACATAGATCCCTAAATGTGGTTGCACATTTAGGGGTAGATATGTGAAAACTCCTTAAGTGCAACCAAAAACCTTGAGGGAATGAACCACTGTACTTGGGGACTTGGGACCACAGTCAGAGGAACCAAGGTCAATTGTCATCATGAAGTCCACAAAAGCAATCTTATACATCCTACATTGGTGAGTAGTGACTGGTATCTTAAAAGCTCTAGAATGGCCATTGAAGGTGAAACTATTGGTCTCTTCCTACTTGAAAGAAAAGAGAAGATGAAAATTGCAGACATATGAAAATAGTCCAATGGTCTAAAGGACCACACAAACATCAATCTCCATAATTCTGGGGCCAGAATTTGATGATCCCCAGCTACCATGATCAAGTATTTTGAAAAGGGTGACAACAGAAAGTCCTGGAGAGAGTGAAAGAAGGTGGTGGGGAGGGGGAACATCATCATAAAAAAGACCAGTCTTATTGGTCTTAAAAGACTGGGGGAACTCCTAATACCATGATTCACAGTCACCCACCTTCAGGTCTGCAACTGCACTGACCTTCTTTGACTAAATTGTCCTCCACAAAACAGGCAGATTTACTAGGAAAACAGTAGCACCAGTGAAGTATAGCAGCTTCAAAGAATCCATCTTTTAACTGAACTCACACCCATATTAAAATAACCAAACATTTAAGATCAAAAGACCAAGTTCAGAGGGCTAGTAAAGGAGGAGAAACAAAAGCTGGAAACGATATGGAGTGTGTTGAACAGGGTTCTCTAGAGAAACAAAACCAGGACACTTGTGATTAGATGATAGATAGGTGATGATAGATAGATGATAGATGATTGATAGATAGAAACATATATACATCATGAAGGAACATAACAGCTAATTAGTCCATACAGCAATATAGAGGGCTCATTCTAACTCACTTCCGTGTAACAGTTAATATACTGGAAGTCCTTCAATTCATGAAGGCCGCTTGGTTCAAGGTGAAGGAAGTACACAGCTGAGTCTTCCCTAGAGTAACGCAGACAATCCAATCACCAACAGTCAGCAGCTCAGGAGGTTGGCGAAGCAGGACCGGATGGGATATCAAAATCAATCAATGCAAGGCAACAGGATCTGCCAGCCTCAAGCTCAAGGAATATACACACCAGCACCATGGCAAAGCAGGTAGAAGGAACCTCACGCTCTAGCAACACGATCCATGATTGGCTTGACCCACAGGTAGTATAGCTCACAAGCTGAGGCAGAGAATTAGCTAAAGAAGTCACACACTGGTCTGATCACAGAGAGCAAGAGAGAGAGAGAGGGGAGGGCCTTGCTGACCCATTTATCTCTTTGCCCTCCAACCAAACTGCAGCCATATTAACTCCACATGTCCCAATTGGCCAGCTGGGCAGAATAAACCTGCCTATCACAGAGGAGAAGTAGGATAGGTGGTGGAAATTGAGAGAATTGAAATGGATATATTGAAACAAAATGTGTGTGAATTGTTGCATATAAAATTAATGATTTGCTCTGTAAGCCTTCACCTAATAAACAAAAACGTTACATTTTTTTAAAAAAAAAGAAGTATAATCAATCATTTGAAATCACTGGGGTGGCATTTTACTAAGGACAAAGTTCAGAAAGGTTAGGAGAAAATGAGAAGAAACAGAAAATGCCGGGAAAGAGATGAGATGAGTGGTGTTGCATTGAAATCAGTGCAATAAAAGTCATTAAGCAAAATGTGTATGAATTATTGACTGAAAAACTGGTCATCTGTCTGACAAACCTTCATCCAAATAAAAATATTTTTTAAGTTGGGAATAGATGTACCATACAGCTCAGCAATAACACTACTTGTTATATGCTCTACAGAAATAAAGAACACAGCAATATGACATGTCTCTGCTTAATGCTCAATTTCATGAAATCACTAAACATGTTATAACAACATGTGGTGAAGTATTTAGATGGTGCCCAGCTATCAGAAAGAACAGCATCTGATATCTTAAAGGCTTGTTTTCAAATAAGCAGTCATTTAAGGGAAGCATTAATTATATCCACATGGAAGAAACACACCAGCCTGTGTGATCCAAGTATTGTAAATAAAATATAAATCTAAAGGAGCCATGATATCAAGGTTTAAATTGTGAACACTTGGTTCGCAGAAGGCTATGGGTTGCAGAAGTCCAAAGTCTATTTACAAAGTCCACACATGGATTAAGCCTCTAGCATATCTCCTCCAATCATAGTTGAGGAATGTGAATAGCCCTGTTGTCATACAGAAAGCAGTATACAGTCAATTAAGGCAGATGTAGTTAGGTCAATGTGTAATGTCTTATCACTTGGTTTCTCTCTTGACTCATTTTAAAGCTATTTCAGTAGCTTGTTTTTTAATGAAGGGGAAATACACATGGATTAAGCCCCTGGGGATTCCCCTCTGACCATGGATCAGGGATGTGAACAGCCTTGCTAACATGTGCAAAGTGGATTGTTGCAGATGCAGGTGGTTAAAATTTAGCACCCTAAAATTTGATTTCTCTTATGACTATCTCAATTTATTATATGTAATAGATATATAGTTGAGGGATATGAATAGCCTATATCCATATAACATAGAGAGAGAGAGAGAATGTGTAGAACATTGCATAGAATGCATACATAGGCTCTCCCAGTTCTGCTTGGTTACACCTGCCACAACATGTGTGACTTTCGTAAAGGGGGGGGGAGAGAGAGAGAGAGAGAGAAAGGATGACCTCAGGACCTCGGACAAGCCTCTTGTGGCCTGTCCCTCCTGGGAGGCTCAACGGGTCCTGGAGGGAAAAAAAATGCATATATATACTTGTATGTCTCATTTTTAATAAAGCAATATGTGGAAAGTATAAGTTACACTCCAAATTTGGCTGGCAGACTGTCATTCTCCATATAAACCATTCTGTCTGGTGTGTGTTTACCCTGAATATACAATTTCCAACAGCCTTGTGTAAGTTGTCCTTGTTTTTACTTCTTAGTGAAACCCACAAAATTTCAGATAGAAAAGCAACAACGCTAAAAAAGAGTTTTTCGCTACACATAGCAGTCCAGAAGGGATATTTTAAACATTGTTACATCAAAATGTTAGCGTCTTTTAGTTAGGGTGTATTACTATGGTTCAGTTATGCTTTAGGAACTTGGTTTGGTTCTTAGGGTTCCTGTGTAATACATAATTTTTTCCACTTAAAAAATAGGAAATAAGTTCTATGATTAACAGTTTCATGCAGAACTTCTGATTTTTAGGAGCAGGTTACTGATGTTATGTGAGAGGTTTTGCATTTTAGAAACGGGATCGAGGAGTATATATTATGACTCTTGCTTATTCAATAACCATTCAGCAAACATTCAACTGAGTAAAATTATAAGCCCAACAATGTGTTGGGTGCTGCAAATTCAACAATGAAGAGGGTACTGTATTTGCCCTAAAGGACCTCTGGGTCTGGCCAGGTGGAGAGAGTTGAAGAAGGTCATGGGGAGGGGGGAAGGTGTGAGAACCCTATCCTTCTATAGGGTCCAGGGTAGGGTGTACCACATTATGCTGAGTGAAGTCTGACACACAACTCTGAGCTATCTAACTGAATATGTGCTATCAAGGTGATTCGTGGTGACCCCGTGGGTGTCAGAATAGAATTGTGCTCCCCAGGGGCTTTAATCACTGATTTTTCAGAGGTAGATCACTGGACTTTTCTTGCCAGATTCTTCCAGAATCGACAAATGTACAAGAGCAAAGGTTGTCAGTGGTTGGATGGATGGAAGAGTCACTGACTTTCTGTAAAGAGGAGTGGAAAAGTCTGGACCTAAACAGTAATGATGGTTGCAGAGAAAATGAACACAATTACCCTTGAACCACATGTAAAAATCTTTTTTCTTATATTTTTACCAAAATTAAAAATAATAATAATAATAATATAATGAAAATGGAGGGAAGAGTATGCCAGAGAAAATAACTGATGTTAAAATGAATAGCTAGATAGATAAAAAGCCCTCAGGATCAGCAGGGAGACCATAAAAACTGCACTATGTAGGTCCTCTCACTTGTAACACGCCCCAGCACCCCATGAAAGGAACTGAACTCTCCAATGCCTCTCAAAGCCTCTACCTAAAGTTCCTGGCACCTCCTATTCATTTTAGGCTACTGCAGGGACAAAACAGAAAGGGCTGTAAGACTGATGTTTTCTCATCTATCCAACCTCACAGACTAAGGGTGGCTATTAAATGGGTTAGTACATAGCTGAAGTGCATAGACTCTTCCCTAGTATCCATTCCTTGCTGTCCGTCAGCTAGCATTAATTAGTAGCAGGATGCCTTCTAAAAGTGCTACTGTGAAACCAGATTCGGGTAAGTATCCTTAGACCTGGATTTTCTGGTACTTTCTTTCGTTTTCCAGAGAAGGCAACAGCAAAACTTTGGGACCACCTATTGGTCCAATGAAATTGCATCCTGCGTGGATTTAATTTGAGCAGAGTCAGGCATGCTCACCTCAACGGCTGACACTGAGAGTTCTATTCAAAGAACCCAAATCAGTCTATTCTGCGACACAGAGATCCCATGAGGGTCACAGGAGAACTGTGTTCCAGGGAGTGGGGGCTGGGGAGGGGGTGTTCAATGTCCGCTGTCTCAGAAGGAGGTCAAGCCAGACTTGGTATTTCAGAAGCAGGATAGCCCAAGGCTATCCCACCTGAAAGAGCATTTCAAGATCTACCCTCCAGTGTGACGTTAGCGGTGACAGGAGCGTACTCATACGCCGACAAGGAGAAGATATACAAGAGCAGCCAAGAGGAGAGGAGACAGGACTGCTTCCCTTAACCACACAAGCATGGTGAGGTGTATGGTGCCGGCAAGTCCAGGCATTTTCCAGCATAACTTTGACGGCACGCCACGTTTACCCTCCATGCTGACTGAAGAACCCAATGGTGCTGAAGCAGAAAGCAAATGTTTGGAGAAGGATGAAGGCAATGAATCGACAAATGTGCTTGACACAAAGGATGGGTGGATGGATGGATAGATTGTGATAAGAGTTGGATGAGCCCCTAATAAAATGAGTTATAAAAAAAATGGTGCCCCAGCACCTCTGTAGGATTAGGACCTGTGCTCAAATTAAAGATCTTGAACTCTTCTTTCTGAGAAACTTTTGCCACCGTGGTGAAATGCTTAGATGAACCTTTCCGTCACTAAGAATGGGACAGGCTGCTTCTATAAGGATTGACAGTCTCGGAAACCCTCCGGGGCAGTTTGACCTGTAGGGTCCCTTTGAATCTGAAGTCACTTGGCAGCCACAATGAAGCTTTCTAGGCTTTACTTTGAACACGTTTAAACTTAGCCTGAAGAGTTGAATGAAAGCTTCCAGGTGGGAGAAAATGAAAGAGAAGATTACAATTTACCACTGCATCCCCCACCCTCTTGTCGCCGCCCCCCCCCCCCCCCCCCCCCCCCCCCCCCCCCCCCCCCCCCCCCCCCCCCCCCCCGCCCCACTCCCGCCCCAACTCCAGCCCCTTCCTCAGTCAAATCTGCTTCCTCGCTGTGCAACGTCGGGCTAAAAAAGATCACCAATCCTGAGAAGTGTCACTGGAGACTACACAGGGCAGGCACAGAGCTCCAGAGCCTGAAAAATAGATGCTCTCAGCTCACAAGCCCGCTGCCATTCTCGAAGCTCAAGCAGGTACATTCTCCCCGCTGGGTTTAATTTCAAAATCCAGTGCAATCACTGAAAAACGAGAGCAATTTGCTCTTTCAGCTATGCACAATTTTCATCAGCAGTCTCTGGTGACTACAATCTCGGCCAGTCTTTTACCACCTTCTCTCCATCCTCCCGAGATGGACACATATTCTGGGGAAATGGGTTTCCTAATGGCCTGCAGAGGTCCACTCCATGTGGAGGCATTGTCTGAGCACCCGGGTTGGAGCATAGAATTCTCTTTCCTCCGGCTGACATGTATAGAGAGAGAGCCTGGATCTCAAATGTCAACTCGCTTCCATCTTCCTTTCTGCCCTGCAATCTGATCTTTTTTTTTTCTCTTTCTGCCACAACGGTATGATGGAAAGATAAACTTGATGATGTGACATGTGTGTGTGTGGACATGTGTAACTGATTTCCAGCAAGTGATAAACAGAGGCTGTAATTCCAGCGGGAAGACAGTACCTCTGGAGGAAAAGAGAACGGGGGAAATGGTCTTGTCGATCTTGGGAGTTCAGTGCTCACATCTCCAATCTTTCACAGAGTGTGCACACATGTCTATGCAAAAAGCCCGACGCACAAGCCCCTGTCCATGCAGAGCAAGGGCCTAGAGACACTTCAGCTTTGATTCTGTATTTTTTGACAAATGAACAATTAGCCTCAACAGTCAAACGTCAGAAGAGTAGTTGGGGGAGAGGATATGTGCGTCATGCGGGGTTTGGGTGTGGAGGGTGTCCCTTCTCCTCTCAGCTGCTACTACGCAGAGGAACGGAGATGAGCAGACCAGCATGCAGCCCGAACCAGCTCAAGCAGAAGGACTCCAGAGAATAGGATCTTCCAACTAGGAATTCCAGGTCGCCACAGTGTTCTCAGAATCTCATCACTGAAATTGTGATTCCAAAGTGGGAAACTCCCCTATGGCCCAGCAGGCACGTATAATCAATTTTCCACATTATTTATGGAAAAATCTGTCCTGTTGAATATTCTGGACGTGAAAGTGACAGTTTCAAAATGAGATTTGCCATAAGTCCTCAGAAGCCATTGGGAAAGGAGGCCAGTTCCTGGAGGTCCCAGGCTGAACAGCATGAACATCCAAATACAAACAAAGCAGAACCAGGGACTCTTCCATTAGTCAACCAGCCATGGCTCAGCGATCTTAACTAAGCCAGTGAGGTCAGAGCTAAGTCAAAGCCAGAGCGAAGTGGCCAGTGAAGAGTCCAGTGATGCACCTGAGAGGTGAGGATCTTCAAAGACAAAGAGTAGTCTTGGGTGACATGATACATGGCCAGGTGTGCGTATGTTAGGCACAACCAGCATGTGTGTACATCTTTCTTTTCATTTTTAAAAATCATTTTACTGGGAGCTCTTACAGATATCGTAACATTCCAAAATTCAGTCACATCAAGCAGGATTGTACACTTGTTACTGCAATCATTCTCCTTCATCTTGACCTCCTTGATATCTGCTCTCTTTCTCCCCTCCCTACCCATCCCCCACCCCCTCCGGAATCCTTACTCTTGTGTACAATAGCCATATTGGATACAACAGTCATATCTTATGCTATCTAATATATCCAATCACTTATAATTCTGTGTTTCCTCCCCTTGAGTGGGGTTATACAGTCATCATTGCTATCAGCTCCCCTGTCGCCCCTTCCTCACCTCTCTCCCCATACCCTCAGGAAACAGTTACTCCCATTGCTTTTTCTGGGGTTGTCAGTCTTTCTTTAGCAAGCGAGAGGACACTGAGGGTTTATTTTACCAGAATCTTCCGCAGTGTTGGACAAAGCTGCCCTTCCGATTTCCTACCAGCCCCAGGAAGGAGTGATGGTTACACATGAAATGTAAATGAGGATCAGACATAAAGTGAAGCGTCAGCCACATACTCACCTAAGATGCTCTCAGGCCCCATCTCCCTCCCAGGAAGAGGGAGGAGTGGAACCCTCCGTGGGAGGAATAAAGGCAGCATTTACAAACGATCTGCTTGACAGTGTGTCATGTAGACTTGCACTCCTCTCTCTCTCCTAGAGAGATGACAGAGACTAGATTTGCTGCCTCTTGTCTGAGAGGCCGAGCATGGTCATGAGAAAGTTCAGGGAAAGGGAGAAGAAAGAGCTGATGGGGGCCTACTTTGAGACTTTCGGGAAAGAGGGCAGAGCACAAACAATATATATTCAAGTATAAACTGACCCAAATATCAGCCGAGGCACCTAATTTTACCACAAAAACTACATTACAAAAGTGCTGGAAAACTTGGCTTATACACTAGTATATACAGTAAGTTAGGTGCATAGGTTTTTTGGTTAATACCCAGCTCTCTGGACGTTGGAGGGTGATATGTCTTCAGCAAAGAACTCATGCAAGAGATACATTGGCATTGGAATGTGTTTAGTGACCCATCTAAGGAAACTCAGAGAGGCAAGAAGATATATACTCCCGGGCTAATCTAGGGAATCCTTAGCAGTGGTGGAATAACTGGAATAACTGATGCTGGCCATTCTTGGAGCCATCATCCATCTCCATAATAAATGGAACCATGGCCAAGTAAACAGAGTGTGACCTGGAGGTCAAGACTCTAATTCTCTCTCCCTTTTTGCCTGAGTGCTTCTCTGACAAAAGTGGACAAACAGACAGCAACAAAAGTACAGAGGGCGGGCAATGTGCAAGGTCTGGCAGATGATGCACACATTCACACCAGCTGTGTCCTCAAAAACCAGCTGGTGGAGGGAAGTGGGTGAAGGGAGACACTGGACAGTGTGAGGTATGACAAAATAATAATAATTTATAAATTATCAAGTGTTCATGAGGGGCGGGGGAGCAGAAAGGAGGAGGAAATGAGGAGCTGATGCCAAGGGCTCAAGTAGAAAGCAAATGTTCTAGAATGATGATTTCAACAAATGTACAAATGTGCTTGACATACAATGGATAGATGTATGGATTGTGATAAGAGTTGTATGAGCCTCCAATAAAATTATTTTTAAAAAAAAACAGATGGTGAGTGGAAAGCTCAGGAATTTCTGGATCCATCTCATTTCTGTCATTTACAAATTAGGGGGCCTTAACAAAATCACTTTGTGTCTCTAAGCACCCATTTTCTTATTGTAAAACGGAAGTGGAAAACATCTACCAGAGGGTGTTTTTGAAAGGACTAAAAAAGATGCATATGAGGTGCATTGGTCTGGGACATAACAGACCAAGGTCAGTTCTCATTATTAGCTATGAAGAACTTCAGACGTGCTAGTTTCCAACAACAGAGTAGGGGGAGAATGGCAAAACAGTGGGACCAGAGCCAGAGGAGGGTGAGCTTGGTGCTGAGGAACCAAGGAGAGAACAAAAAGGAATATATCACAGGGATGGTGACTCAAGTACTTTCCCCAAAAACCTGCCCACTACCTCTGCCCACAGACTTTCAGCTTTGAGAAGGAGAAGGGCCTCTCTGGTAAGAAGTACAAGGAGTCATGGCTTACAAACAAACTTCGTTTTTGTGTCTTTAAGAATGTGTAGTAAGTTCGAACAGGTGCGCTCAGTTCTTATTTAGCCTTGTTTTTTTCCTTATCTAATTTTTATAAAGACTAGTGGTGAACAGAAGGTGAAAGAGGAAAATCTAGAAACCTCCTTACATGGTAAATATTCTTCAGTGAGGTTTTTTCACCAATCAGTCATTCCTTCATATAAATCACATTTCAAGGAGCCTTAGCATTTGTTATTATAGATTGACTTATTTAGTATTTAACCTATAACCAAATGTTTCTGTTGAGTCGGATTCAGACTCTTAGACACCTCTTGTGTGTCAGAGTCTGTCTGTGCTCCACAGGGGCCCTGGTGGTGATTTTGAGAAGCAATGACTTCTAGCCACATGGTCCACAGTTCAAAGCCACCAGCTTCTCCGCAGAAGAACAATGAGGTTGCCTGCTTCCATAATGATTCACAAAGCCAACACGGTTTCTTTTAGGTGGAACTGACTTGTGGAAGTACGTGGGTTTTAGTAAAAGAAAAGACTCGGTGTCTTTTAAATGACATCAAAGCTATACATGCTGTGAGTTGGGGTTGGTCCAATGTTTCCAAAGGTCAAACTTACATAATATTAAAGGGTCAGTAGGAACTCTCTGTATATTGGATATCCATAAACTGAGGACTGCCTGTACAGTCAGAATGTGCCTTAGAAGCTCCGTAATAAGACTTTGTCTCATTTTCTTTGGACAGATTATCAGAAAGGGACCAGTCTGTAGAGAAGGACATCATGCTTGGAAAAATAATCAGGGGGCAGGGGTCGGGGGAGAACCTCTCAGTAAGAGAATTGACACTATAGCTGTAACTATGGTCTCAAACAGCAACAATTGTGGGGATGGCACGGGACTGTGCAGCGTTCTCTTCTATGTCGGTTCTCTATGCGTCAGGACTGATCGGATGGCACCTAACAAGAAACTGGAGAGAAGCAGGTAGATGAGTATGATAGGGTTATTGTGCCAACGAGGCCCATGGGAACACGTGAGCGGGGCTTAATCAGGCTGCAGCTTAATTGGAGGACAGTAAGATAAATATGTTCCCAAGGCCCACTCTGTTTTCCTCTTCCTCCCTGGTGACTGGACCAGCATGCTGCTATGACTTGAGTTAGTACTTTGCCGAAACCATCTATTGTGCTACCTGTAGGCCACGCCAACTCATGGATCGTGTTGCTAGAGCGTGAGGCTCTTTTGAGACCTTCTTCGCCTCGCTGCTGGTGGGTGCATCGCTGGAGCTCAAAGCTTGTGGATTCTATCATCTTGCATTGCTTGAGTTAGCGATCCCATTGGGGCCTGCTTCACTAAGGTCCCGAGTTACTGACCATTAATGAGCCATTCTGCTGTCTGATGCCTGTGGGCAGATTCTGCCTGTCTTGCCTGAGAGAAAACTACACTGTCTGCTTCCTTGACCTTGAACCCAGCAGTCCACATGAGTTGAAGGACTTTCGATATATTCTTTCCCACTGTATAAACCTATCCACATATATATGTATACATATACATTCATAAATGTCCTAGTTTTGTTTCTCTAGAGAATTCAGCCAAACACAATGAGACACTACAAACCCTATCATATTTCCCTGCTGTGGCAGTCACCTAATCTGATGTCAGTTTGAAGATTGAGTGTAGGGGTAGAGTCTGGCCTATCAATCTGGAGATAGCCAATAAGACCTCTATGGGCATGGGAATTCTGGGAATTGTGGGAAATGTGGCTATTCCTTCATGGAGGTGGGAGACACTATCTCTCTCACTCACTCCCTTGGAGACACTGGACTGACGAGGCTGGGCCCCTTTGAGATACCTCTGAGGAAAAGCCACATGAACCTACTCTGATGCAGCCAGAAACTTGAACCTAGAGAAGCCACATGGAGACTCCTGCCAGTGCTGAGATGCTTACAGCACCACTGGATCCAAAGACTTTCTACCCACTGGCTTGTAGTCATTCTGCTTTTGATATCACTGCATGTGTTTTGTGAGTCGGAAGGAGACTTTATAGACTGGTATCAGACATATGGACTACTATCAGACTTGTGACCTTGGACTGGACTGGGTTGGGATGTTTTCCCAATGTTCATTTCCTCCTGTATATAAACCTCTCCCTTATATGCATATGCATGTTTATGAATTTTTTTCTGCAGTCTACCTGGACTAACACACCTGCTCACAAATAAGCTCCTGCTCACTAAGTGTCTCCCCACTGCTGGCTGTTCTTCTGTTCCATGGGACAACCCTCTGGACATCAATATGGGGTGAGGTATCTGCCCCCATGAGCCTGGACTCATTTTCTCCAAGGAAAGGGGTTTAGGGGGAGCTGAAGTTTTCTGGATGTTTCCAGGCATAAGAGCAGGAATCTTTTAGGATGTCTTAGAGCAAGCAGGGCTCAGTGGTGGGATATAGGCTCCAGCTAACTAACCTCCCTCCTCTCCCCTTGCTCGACCCTTCTACAAACAACCAGAGACCCGAAGTGGAAAGTATCCTGGAAGTTGATGTATAGAGTATGCCAAGAAAAGATTTTTCCATTCATCAGGATCAGTGAACTGTAAGCCATGAGCAGTGAAAGTAAAAATAGTTACATCCATCTAAGGAGAAAGGGAGAACAGAAATAACGAAGGGAAATCTAATCTTTCCAAATAAGCTCTAAGTCCAGGGTTCTTGGCATTTAAAGAAAACCATGCCCATTTGTGAGAAATGCAAAAATCTTTCACTCTTTTGTAGAGTTATATAGATTTTAAATAAGGAGTATTAGCTTATAAGAAAGACTTCAGTTTCCCAGACCCATGCATATATAGAAATTAACTTCGGTAAAAGCAATGGTGTTCTAAATATATAATTTTTTAACTAACACTGCTATTTCTCCCTGTCCTACAATTTTCTTTTCCCCATTTCCATCTCATTGCCTGTGATATGAATGTACTCTTTGATGAAGAGGTTCTTTTTTGTTTTGGCACCCTCACTTTAAATTTACTTTAGATTGTGATGTTCTTAAAACTGTTTTAATCTTTTTGGATCTCCAATACCCAGTATCATATCTGTGACATGATTGTGTTTAAGTTCATACTAATAAATGATTGGATGTGTGGATGAATGTGCTGATGGAAGAATAGATGTGTGGATGGATAGAAAGGTGGATGAAATGATGGATAGATGGTGGATAACAAACCACTGGCTTGCTGGATTAACAGCTGGAGAGTGTGCCAGACAATTTCCTACTCTTATTTAGGTCCAAGGTTAACTCTTTGCTTTGGTTCTAGACTTTCGATGGCTGGCAATCTGGCAGAAAATGAAGAGAGTAGACTATTCTGGATGTAGGCAGATCCTCTGTGTTGAAATAGACTGTACAGCCCCTAACGACAATAACAACACATGGAGAGTCAATATATTTGAACTTCTTAGATCTAAAGAACAGAACTACAACTAGTGGAAGACATTTTAACTCATGCAAGAAAGCAGCTTCAAACAATTAAGATGGTCCCACAATAGAATACTCAATGTAATCATTGTTAAGAAACTAAGAAATGGGATGAGAAAACTTGCTGTCAAACAGAGATTTGAAAAAGAAGCTGCATCATCATCTGTCTGAGTTGTGTGTGATGGATTTCTGTGGTTAAAGGGAGGTAGGGCTCCATGATTTGAGATCTTTTCCATGACTCATTTGTTTGGATGAGGCATCTTTGCCATCCATATCCTTTATGTCACTCCACCCACCACTGCTGAGTCTTTGAAGCTTTAATTCTAGGGTTTGACTCAAAACTCTATTGCCCACCTAGAATTTATGCATCTTCACACTCCCAGATGTACTGTTAAAGAATTCTTCTAGCTTTTCCTAGAGATATGTGATCTGACTGGGAGCTCGTACTTCCTTTCTTGAGGGGCCTGTTCATAGTGGGAGAGTGAAACCCTTCACATCCTAAGATTTACTCAAGCTCCTCTGTAGCTCTGTTTCTGTTGTTTTCATAGCTCCTCAATGCTCTCTTCTTTTTCTATAGTTCCACACAGGAGAGTGGCCCCCAATAAATGTGCTAGAAAGGTTCTCCCATAGGCACCTGTGCTCTTGCTCTATCCTGGCAGAACAATTAAGTGTTTTCCTTTCACACACCTCTGGAAGACAATTCATAATACTTTCCCTGCCAGGTAGTAGCCAAGCTGTTTCAAGGAAGTGGTTCACTGCCCTGCAAGGTCAGTATCCCTAAGAAGTGTGCTGAGAAATACCCTTTTAAAAAAAATCCACCCAACATCATCAATCTGGTATCATATTCCTCATGGCATCTCTACTTCCACCATACTGTGTGTTGAGACAGTGACAAATATCCCATGATATGTGTGCCCACTGCCACGCCATCCCCACTGAGTACTGCAGTATTGAACTCTCCATCTTCTCCTTGGATGTGTAAGGAACTTGATGACAGTATGAGATTTTCAGTTTCTTTTTTTACACACCCACACTACCTATACTGGACACAAGGGAATCTGATAAATTAGGTGCCAGAGACTTCCCAAGGGGACCCAAAGCCACTTTCAAACTAAATCCCAAGTCGCAAGAATTATAGAAGCAGAGGATTGATGTGATAACTAGTATGTTTGACTGCATTTCTGAATGACGGTGAGCACAGATTTGGGGGTTGAGAGAAATGGCTCTCCAGGGTCCATGTCTTCATCCATCAATGAATAGATTGGTCTAGATTAATTTGGGGGCTTTTCTGTGTCTTAAATGTCACACTTCTATGAGAAGTATTTTTCCTCAGCCCCTTTTGTGTATATATGAGAAAATTTAAGATCTGGAAAGTATATTGATTTGCTCAAGCTTGTACTGACTTTTGGCCCTGATCTACTGCCTCCTGGTCCTATCTTCATGGAAACACCCAAATTTCTTCTTCTGAACCATATGAACCAGAAGAAACTGGATTACCCATGTATTAATGACATAAAATTTAGGAAAGTGAATTCTAGAGGGCAGAATAAGGATGAAGTCCATTTCATGGCACCTGTTAACAAAGTACAGAGCTTTTAGTATAAAGCCTTTCAGTAGATACAAATTATTCACAATCTTTCCTTGTCCCACCACTGCCCCACCATCAGAACTTAAATGCAGCCCAGATGAAGGCAAAACAGTCTTTTTAGGAGGTGTCTGCTTGAAATTGTTCAATTCTGGGCAACAAGTACCTGTAAATCTCACACTTCTGAAAACACTGTTCCTAAATTCTGTACATTAGCTTATTTTCTTTTTTGTAGGCAGGAAAATATTATCTTGTCAGTGACACATTGAATTGCAGGATAGATCTTGAAATGCTCTGTTGGACAATGAATGTAATGTCATTGCTCTTCAATTTGTCATTCCCAATATAGTAGACTACTATGAATTGTCCAATTCAAAATGGCCAATACCAATTCATTTCAACTCACTAATGGCTAGGATATCAATCTCTGAGAATTTTGTTTCATTTTTGACAGTTGTCCAATTGTCTTTGATTTACACTTTGTACACTTTGATTTATACTTTGCCACTTCCATCTATTTGTGGGTGCTTGTAGCTGCTTCTTTTCTTTTTGAGCCATGCCACGTTGACAGATGAAGGTCCCTGAGGCATGACTCCCTCCATGCCAGTAAAGTGGAATCTACTTTGAGGGGACAGGTCTTCCCAGTCATATTTTGATTATATGCTGAGGGCGTCATCTTCCAGTAATATCTCTGACAATATTCCACTGCTAGCCATAGGTTTTCACTGGTCAATTTTTTTCTGAAGTAGTTCACTGTGTCTTTCCCACTGTATCTTACACTGTACACTCTACCAAAAACTGTCCACCATGAGTGATTCTAATAATATTTGAAATACAGTGGCATAGCTCTCAGTATCACAACAACATGCAAGTTAGCACACCTTTTGCAGCATAATGTTGATCATACATGTAGTCAAAATTCATAGATAATTTTAGGTGATTGCAGTGTGAAAGTTTGGAATAAAGTAGAATAAACAATATTTATAAAGCATCATGCTAGAAACTATCTGGGAGAACACATGATAGAATTTTGCAATACTAATCATTTCTCTGTTGAAAATATTTTTTTCAACAACCTAAAGAGTGACTGTACATGTGAACCTTATCATACCAAATGCACATTATTCTGTATGAATGTAAAATTGACTACATCTTTGCAGGGAAATGGTGGAAAGCTTAATATCATCATTCAGAACAAGTCCAGGACACTACTTGGAACACAGCAACAATTTTTCACATGTAAGTTCAAGTTGAAGCTGAAGGACATTGTTAAAAATCCATAAGAATGACTAAACAATAATGACTTATAAATTATCAAGGGTTCATGAGGAGAGGACTGGAAAAAAATGAGGAGCTGATACCAAGGGCTCAAGTAGAAAGCAAATTTGAGAATGATGAGGGCAACAAATGTTCAAATGTGCTTGACACAATGGATGGATGTAGGGATTGTAATAAGAGTTGTATGAGCCCCCAATAAAATGACTTAAGTCCATAAGAATCAATTAAAGCTTTCAGTATACCCCACCTGAGGTTAGGAACCACCTCAAGAATAGATATGAAGCACTGAAGACCAAGAACAGAGAAATTGTGAGCTGAGAGCAAGGACATCATGCATGAAAAAAGCAAAAGGTTATTTAAAAGGCAGAAAGAAAGAAAATGGATATCAAAATAGTCTCTAAAGCTTTCTCTTGATCACCAGATAGCTAAAACAAGTGGAATAAATCATGAAATAAAGAGCATAATAAAAGCTTTTAAAGTGGCAGCTTAAAATGACAAAGTTAAGTATTATAATGAAATGTTCAAAGACTAGCATTAGACAATTGAAGGGGAAGGACATGCTTGCATTTTTCAAGCTGAGAATAATGGAGAAAAATTCAAGTTTCAAGTTGCTATATGAAGAATTCTAATGACAAAATATTGAATGATGCAAAAAAGCACCAAAGAAAATGGGGGCGATATATACAATCACTGTACCAAGAGAATTGATCCATATTCAACCATTTCAAGAGATAATAAATGATCAAGAATTGAGAGCATTAAATGAAGAAATCTAAGATACCATGAAGGAACTGGGAAAAGCACAAGTCCAGGAATTGACAGAAAACCAACTAAAAGGCAATACTGGAAGCACTCAACTATGCCAAGAAATTTAGAAGGCAACCAACTAGAAGACATCCATATTTGTACCCATTCCAAAGAAAGGTGACCCAACAGAATGTATAAATTAGCCAATGTGGCCATCATGTGCTTGTGTTAATTTCATGATTGAGATGTAGACATGGAGTCTGGCCTGTTAATCTGGAGATAGCCATTGAGTAGCCAATGAGGCCTCCATGTGGGCATGGCATTCTCCTGAGACTTCTGGGAGGTCTCACGATATTTCCCTCATGGAGATAAGAAGCTGTCCCCCATCGTCTCAGAGATGATGAATTATGGACAAGACAAGATGGCAAGGTCTGAGGAGCTGAAGGAGCTGGAGGAGAAGCCACATGGCCTTACCCTGATGGAACCAGACCTCTGAAGATGGCTAAGCCGTGTGGAGACCCCTGCCAGCGCTGAGTTGCCTCTACCACCACTGGATGCTGTTAATGGACCCTGAGCCCTGGAAATGAGGAGCCATGGGGAGACCCCTGCCAGCGCCAGGACTCTGTACCCACTGGCCTGTGACTTCGTGAGTCAGAAGGAGACATTATAGACTGGTGTCAGGCATATGGGCTAATATCGGACTTATGACTTTGAACTGGACTGGGTTGGGATGCTTTCTTAATGTCCTATTCCTCTTGTATATAAACTGTACACTTATATCCATATGCGTGTCTATGAATTTGTTTCTCTAGTTTACCCGGACTAACACAGCCAACAATATCATTACAATCACAAGCAAGTAAAATTATGCCAATGATGACTTTAAAATTATTGCATGAAGAACATCAATAGGCAAATGCCAGAGATTCAAACTGAATTGAGGATAGACAAGAAATGAGGGATAGCATTGCTGATGACAGAAGGCTCTTGAATCAAAGAAACACCAGAAAGATGTTTGCTTGTGTTTTCTTGACTATGTTGATCACAAAAAACTATGGATAACATTGAGAAGAAGAATTTCAGAATATTTCCTTGTACTCATGGAAAACCTGCACATAGGTCAAGGGGCTGTTGTTCAAACAGAACAAGAAGATCCTGAATAGTTTAAAATCAAGAAAGATGTGTATGTGCGTGTGCGCGCACGTGAGTACCAGGACTATACTTAATCCATATACTTATTCAATCCACATGCTAAGAAATAATCCAAGAAGCTGGTGTGTATGAGTAACTTAGTATTGGGAAGATTGATTTACAACCTGTCACATACAGATAGCACAACATTGCTTGCTGATATTGAAAAGAACATGAAGCACTTACTAATATTAAAAAAAACTACAGGCTCCAGGATGGATTATTCCTCAACATAAAAGGGAACAAATCTTTACAATTTGACCGGTAAGCAATATCATGCTAAATAGAGAAAATATTGAAGTTGTCATGGGTTCATTTCATTGGGTCCATTAACAACACCTAGAGAAGCAGCAGTCAAGAAATCAAATGATATATTGAACTAGGAAACTGCACTAAAAGACCTCTGTAAAGTGTTCAAAAGCTAAAATGTAACTTTGAGGATTTAGGTGCACTTTATCTAAATCATTATGCTTTCAGTCACCTCATGTGCATGTGAAAGTGAGATAATGAACGGGAAGACCACAGAAGCCTTGAACTAGGGGGCTGGTGAAGAACAATGAAAGTAAAAGATGAAAGATTGATACCTTCTGAAGAGTGTTGAAGGGATCCTGTGATAGGCATCAAAAAACTAAAATTAAATCATTCTTATTGAGGAGGAGTGCAGATTGGGGACCCAAAGCCCATCAACAGGATGTGAAGCGACATCCTCTTACAGAAGGGTTGCAGGGAGGAGATGAGTCAGTTAAGTTACAGTGTAGTAACAATAAAATATGCAACTTTCCTCTAGTTCTCAAATGCTTCCTCCCACCCACTATCATCATCCCAATTCTGCTATGTGGGTCCAGCTGGACCAGGGGATGTACAGTGAAGTAGGAAACATGGGGAATTTAGGATAGATGATCCCTCAGGACTAGTAGTAGGAGTGGTGGTAGCAGGAGGATGGAGGGATGGTGAAATAGAAAGGGGGAA